>KQ987754.1:102107-125690 GCA_001598015.1 Dorcoceras hygrometricum
GCAGGAACCTCAAAATCACGTGATTAATCCCAAATCAAAACAATTAATCACAAATCTAAATTCTCAATCCTCACATCATTCAACCCCCCCCTTCTGAACTCCTGTTCATATATTGATCCTATTTCTGGGACCATCAATTATTTTAAAAGATTTCAAAAATCGAAGGAGTTCATTCAACCCCCCCCTTCTGAACTCCTGTTCATATATTGATCCTATTTCTGGGACCATCAATTGGTATCAGAGCAGGCGCTTCTCAGTTATTGAACAATATTTATTTGTGCGTTATATTATCTCAATATGTCGATCTCTCACAACAAGATTCCCATGTTCTCCAGAGAATATTATGATGACTGGAAGATACGCATGCAAGCGCATCTGGCTGCCATGGATGACGAAATGTGGACTGTTATCACTGAAGGGCCATTGAAAATAATGAAGCCAAATCTGGCAGTTGCTGTAACAAATGGCGAGTCTCGTTATCTTGAGAAACCCAGACACGAATATACAAATGATGACAGGAAGAAAGAAAATCTAGAAAACGTGGCCAGGGACATCCTATACAAGACGCTGGACAAAGACAAGAAACATGTTCAGCAAAATCAAAGCCTGCGCCACAGCCAAAGACATCTGGGAAAAGCTGGTCCAGATATGTGAGGGAAGCGACGAGACAAAAGAGAATAAGTTGACCGTCGCTCAACAGAAGTATGAGTCCATCAAGATGAAAGACGGGGAAACAATGACTGAATTTGACGAGCGCTTCAGTGCAGTTATCATCGAGTTGAACAGCCTTGGAAAAGAGTACAACAACAGAGAGCTAGCACTGAAAGCATGAGAGCGCTACCCAAGGAGTGGGACGTGAAGACCATGGAAATGAGGGAGTCGAAGGACCTGAATAAGCTGGAACTCCATGATCTGTTCGCAAATCTGAAGGCATACGAATTTGAATTGGAAACAAGATCAGAAACTGGTCCCTCAACCTCCCAGCCAACAAAAGCATTGGCAGCTACAACAATCGAACAATGCTCTCCTAGCACAAGCAAAACCGCTGATCAACTCAGCGATGATGTCATGTCCCTCTTCGTAAAGAAGTTTGGGAAATTCATGAGAAGATCTTTCCACCCTTCCTCTCCTTACAATAATTTTAATAAAAATGATAAATCTGTATCTGACATGAAATGTTTCAATTGTGAACGACCAGGGCATTTTGCAGCTGATTGCAATAGGCCAAAGAAGGAGGACAGATCCAGGGATGACAAGAGAATTGATGATAGATATCGAAGAGATGAGAAGAAAGAGGACAGATACAAGAAGGAGGATCGGTACAACCGTAATGACAAGAATGATGATAGAAATATCGAAAGATCCAAGGAGCGATCCAATGATAGAAGGATGAGAACAAGACCTGAAAGAAGGCCAAATAGAAAGAATGACAGGAAGGTGCTGATGGCAGAAGAGAGCACCAAAAGCTGGGCGGATAGTGATTCAGAATCTCCATCCAGCAGCACTTCATCATCCAGCGATAGTGAACAGGAGGAGGTTCACTGCTTCATGGCTGATCAAACTTCTGACGATGAGGTATTTGATTTCTCAAACATTGAATTTACACGTGAGGATCTAGTTCAGGCACTGAACGATATGGTCCATGAGTACAAGACTCTATCTCACACATTTGAGGAAATCAAGGCCGAAAACGCAAGTCTGAAAAATAGTTCAGCAGAATCGAGTTCTGACGAGATTGAGGATACTGACAGTTTAAAGATTGAGTTGAGTAAGCTGAGAATAAAGAATGAATTGTTGAGAAGTGAGTCCATCGAGCTCAAGGCTGAAGTTGAAAAATTAACTAAAGAAATGAGCTCCTGGACCCAATCAGCTCGTGCTTTCCACAAACTACAAGAAATCCAAAAGTCAGCTCATGATAGAACTGGCTTAGGTTTTAGTAATAGCGAAAGCAGTGAAGGAGAGACAAGTACTCAGTCACAACCAGTGTATGACAAGTTCAACAAAATGAGCTTTGTCAAAGCTGATGTGATATATGATTGTTTTGAGTCAGTAACATATGATGACCAGAACTCTCCAAAGTTGAGTGATAATGGAAAAGCTGGTATCGGCTTTTCAAAACCTGAGAGCTCCAAGCCTAACTGGCAAAGAACAAATTGGACAAAGACAAAGCGAAAGCTAGTCAAAAACCGTTTGTTCCTAACCAGCCGTGGCGTAGCTCAAAGAAGGTAAAAACTGGTTGGAAAAATACTCAGCCGAGAAGAGATCTATATGGTCAACATATGAAATCAAAACTCAATAGATCTCACTGTAATCATGCACAGACCCTTAAGGATACTTATACTGGAAAAACTGTTAAAGTAATTCAAGTATGGGTCCCGAAAGAGGTAATCCAATCTGGACCCAAGTAAAATTGGGTACCAAAATTTGCTTGTATGATTGCAGGGCAACAGGTACAAAGCTACCAATGACTCAATTATCTGGTACCTGGACAGTGGGTTTGCACGCCATATGACAGGGAACCCAAAGCTACTGACAGATGTCGTTCCACACAAAGGAGCAAAAATTGTCTTTGGTGAAAATGCACACGGTAACACTGTGGGTAAGGGTAAGCTTACCCATGGTAACATCTCTATCTCTGATATTTTGGTTGTTGATAACCTCAGTTATAATTTGATTAGCATCAGTCAACTATGTGACAAAGGTTACATAGTTAACTTTCAAAAACACACGTGCACAGTTCAGAACTCAAATGGTCTGACTATATTGGTGGGTAAAAGATCGGTGAATACCTACGTTATCGATTGGTCAGAGCAGTTGAAGTCTGAACAGCTTTGTCTTACAGCTGACTCCTCCAAGAGTTGGTTGTGGAATCAACGAATGAACCATCTAAACTTTAAAACACTTGCTAGAGCATGATATGGTTTCTGGTATGCCTCAATTAAAATTTTCTAAGGATAAGATCTGTGCAGCATGTCAGCTTGGTAAGCACATTAAATCGACTTTCAAAAGTAAAGGCGGAAAACGTTCTTCCCGTTGCCTTGAGCTTTTACATATGGATCTATTTGGTCCTATTTCAGTAACAATCTTAGGGGGAACGTCCTACACCCTTGCTGTTGTTGATGATTTTTCAAAATATACATGGGTGTTGTTTTTAAAAGCAAAATCTGAAACCGCCGACCAGCTGATACGCCTTTTGAAACGTTTACAAAATGATAGATCTTGCTCTGTCAACCGGATAAGAAGTGATCGCGGTACAGAATTTCTAAATTTTAAATTAACTTCTTATCTGGAAGACTTAGGAATTAAGCATGAGCTTTCAGCAGCAAGAACTCCTCAGCAAAACGGGTTAGCTGAAAGAAGAAACCGCACTTTAAAATAAGCTGCTAGATCTATGATTGCTTATTCTGGTATTTCTCAAAAATTTTGGGCATTAAGCAGTCAATACAGCATGTCACACTCAAAACAGATCTATGATTAATAGGATGCACGATAAGACCTCATATGAGATCTGGCATAGCAAGAAACCTGATATATCATACTTCAGGGTGTTTGGGTGTAGATGTTTTGTTCACAACAATGGCAAGAAACACCTAACAGCATTTGAACCCAAATCTGATGCAGGAATATTTTTAGGTTATTCTGCTGTCATCAAAGCATATCGGGTATTCAATATCAAGAGTCTCACTGTTGAAGAATCTGCTCATGTTGTGTTCGATGAGACAAGCTTCAAATCAAATTCAGCTGCAAGCATACACAACTTGTGCACACGTCTGGAATCAACAAGTCTTGAAGAATCTGAGGATGACGTGTTGCCACAAAGATATAAAGCTGAAGAACAACAAATCGTGGACACACAAAACAATATTGTTTCACAATATCTGACTGTTAGGATAAAATTTATAAGTTTTGGTGATAATAAAAATAAGACAAGATGATATTGGACAATATGTTGTCGCAGGAGTATATTTATCTACAGTAGCAAAGTCAGCAGTTGGAGTATTTGAGAATTCAGCAGTTGGTATGCTTTCAGTGGTTGATTTGTATTCAGAGAGATTCAGCAGATACTTTCTTGAAGAGCAATCAGCAGATGTTGTTGTCTCGATCAGCAGGTACCGATTTGAGCTTCAGCGTGTTTTGCTAAGAAGTACTAAACGACAGCGTTCAAGTAAGTTGGAACGACGTCGTTGGAGTGCACAGTTACATATCAGCAGTTGAACCAGTTAGAAGAATCAGCAGAAGTATTCTTGAAGAGAATCAGCAGTTTCTTAGTCTATTCGTTGGAGATTGCGAAACGACAGCGTTTGGTTAAGTTGGAACGACAGCGTATTGATTGATTTTAACAATTCAGCAGAAGCGTTCCTTAGAGAATTCAGCAGAAGTATTATTTCAGCAGTTGGCTACAGTGTTCTTCAACCAGCAGATGCTTTACAAAGATAGCAAAACGGTGTCGCTTAAATAAGTTGACACGACATCGTTTTATCGCTAAAGAAATCAGCACATGGAAAAACACATATGCATATCAGCAGGTAGTTTCTTCCAAGCGTTTTTCCAGTCGAAGTATCTTTAACAACGACGATGAAGATAGTGCTGGTTACCAAAGTCATTTCAGGCGCAAGCTCAAAGTGATTCAAATACGATCGTTTACTCATAAAGGAAAAGATTTATACGATCGTACATTTGCCTGGAATTAAGGAGACAAGTTAGGTACTATTTTGGGTAAATTGTACAGTGTACAGAGGCCGTTTCTCCATGCTTGCACAATTATGGAAGAAGAAAAATTGGCTCTGTTAATGAGAAATTTACCTTGTAGTGGAGCAGGAATTACGGTGTACTATTTTGGCAGCAAGTCAAACGGGATTCATTTCCTTTGAAGAATTAATATGACCGTTGCAATCGAAGCCTATAAATATCAGCAGCAGTGTTGAAGAAAAACACTTCGCTATTTTATCTATTGCTGTCACGCTGCCAAAATCTATACAGAGCTTACACTTTGTTGAAACCTTTAAAAAAAGCTCAAAGACTCGAAGAACCTATCTTTTGATCTTCATTGAAATTACCTTCGAGTCAATCTTCTGGTTATCTTGTTTTCATTGTTGAAACCAGAAGATATTTACAGTCTCATAATACGTGTTTTCTGTTAGAGTAGATGCCCAACTAGCCAACTTGTGGCGTGTGGGTTTTATAGACTCTTGTACAAACGATCTTTATATATGATATTCGCATTTTCTTATATGGCATCCTTTACTTTCATTATGTGTGTAATGATTTACAATTGTGTTGAGTAAAGACCTAGAATACACTAAAGCGTATGTTAGATGTGATAGTGGGTATGACGGCTATCATGAAACACATCTAATAGTCGTTGTGTACTCTAAACGTGTTCCTAGTCGATTGGGCCGTCAAAATGAGGATAAGGCCGCCCGAGCTTGAGACTAGTGGGTGAGACCCCGATGCATGTAGGAGTCGATGCATTGTTGTCGAGGATTCACCGTTCGCAGACATGCGTGGATATCCTATGTTATCTGAGTGGATAATAGTGTATAAATCTCTGGCCAGCGTACTAGAAGTGTTTTAGGTAAATGTGTTTACCTTGTTACACTCGCGATGTCACTATTCGATCTCCAAGATGTATTCATAGCTATCGGATCTATAGCGACTCTCGATTTACCAATGGTCGTTGATCTGATCGGGATATATGGATTGAAAGGACCGTACTGTACGCTAACCACGACCGACTGGTTCTTGCAGGCACTATCAGTGATACCTAGGGGATCATGGGGTGATGTTGCTAGACGCTTTACCATGATCCGATGGGCAGGTCCAGAATTGTGATTCCGGAGCCACAATGGTTGTGGGCCCACGGCTAGCTGTATCCCTGAACCATTGAGGGTCACACAAGTACTAGATTCGAAATTCCCACACGGATACTCAGCTCAATGTGTTGAGCATGAGAGGAGGGTTTCGGGAAGTGCGACTTCCTAAAAGTCAACAGGGGTCAAACCGGGATTTGACTCTGTTGAGGGGCAAAACGGTCATTTTGCTATTTGGGGTTTGATAATCTGAAAATTGTTTTTCACATCATAACATTCAGTTTTGGAAACTGAGTCGATCGGTCCGATCTGATTGGCGATCGGAGTTACGATGAAGTCACAGCGATAGATATCGTCATTTGGACCCGGGCCCGTTGGACCGGCCCAAGTCCAACTTTAAGTCTATTTAATTAGACTTAGTGACTTGATTAAACAACACTACAACATAACCTAACCCTAAGCAAATCAGCCGCCCCCTCTCTTCCCACTCTCGTCGCCGCCGCTGCCGTCTTCGCCGGAAAATTGGTTTCCGGCCAACTTGACGTGGAGAATCCGTTCGTGCTGATCTCGTCAGGGCTTCTAGTGCAGCCTGACGAAGGAGTCTCAGATCTGGTCGTGGACCGGATTGGCGAAACTACCGCAATCTACCGAGAAGAGCCGGGTTCTTGAAACACCGGTTGGAGCCAGGCACAAGTGCCAGAGAGGTAACTCGATAAACATCCTATGAATGTCGTAGAATGTTGATTTGTTTTTCGTATTGATCGCCTCCCGGTTCAATTCATGATTGTTCTTCCGCTGCCTGCCGGGGGGCGGATCCGGATCCCCAACAATTGATTGGCTGTTGGTGAGAGTCATCCCACTGGGTAGAAGAAATGACTTGTTTGATGATACATTTGGAATAGGAAATTTCTCCCTTTTGATCTCTTTTGTGGATTATCTCAACGGAGTCCGTATCCACAAGGATAAGCTCATAAAATTTTGAGGTTGGGTTAGGACTGTTGAGTCCCAGTATTGAGTTGAAGGAAATCGTCTACGCAAGTAATCTTGCTTTTTGAAACATATTTATGGTCTTCGTTTATTTGAGGAGTTGAAGGAGAAGGTTGAACTTGTTTTGAAGATGAGGCTAGGACAGATTTGTATGGTAGTTCAGGGATATTTTGAAGTGGGCTGTAGCGATTGTAGTTTGAAGTGAGAGGGGGAAAGTGACCAGTAGGTCTTTGAGACGGGGTTTTGGTAGGAGTTTGAGGTAAACAAAGTTGAACAAGTTCTTTTGTTGTAGTTGGAGATAATTCATAATCTTTTGCAGTTTGAATTTTCTGCTTTGAAGTGTCCATCTGCAAGAAAATTTTGTTTTCCTTGTAAAAATTCTCTGGTTATGAAGTCAGGAAGAGAATTATCTTCCCCTTTGATAAATTCGATTTCAAAATCAAAAACAGAAAGTATTGCTTGCCACCGGGCAAAAATTTGTTTGTAAACAATATTTTGAATCTTTTAAAATGACTTCCTTTCAAATTTGCAATCAACTCTTAAAAGAAAGCTTTTGTTAAAAAGATCATCTTGAAACTTTGAAATACAAAGGACAATAGATAAAATTTCTTTTTTAATGGTTGAATAATTTTTTTGCGGTCCGAGCCAGAGACCTGAATGAAATCTAACTAACTGTTCTTGGTCCTCTAATCTTTGTTTGAGTATACCTCCATATCCTATGGCAGAGGCATCAGTTTCAACTATCATGAAGGCTATTGGATTTGGAATGCCTAAACATGGTAAGGTTTGAACCTTGGATTTTATATGTGTTGCATATTATTCACTGTTCACAAACCAATCGGCCTTTTTCCGCACAAATATTGTTGGCTGAGAAGTTTGCATAAAACTGAGATTCAAACATTTTAAAAGAGTTTTGAAATAGAAAAATCGAAGGAGTTCATTCAACCCCCCCCTTCTGAACTCCTATTTGCTTAGTGATCCTATTTCTGGGACCATCACTGACGACAACAGGAGCAGAAGTAATCACCACGCAAACAAATGCAGCTCCAACAGATCTTGTTCCAACAGATCTCGCTACGTCAGACCTTACGCAAGCAAGTGATCCCGCTCATCCACCAACAGCTAACGCAACAGTATCAAATATACCAATAGTGAATGACAAAGCTGACAACAGCACTCACACACAACAGCAAGAACTCCATTTGGAATCTGATGCACAAGGAAACAATGATAATCATCTAATGGCGTCAGAAGATCGAAACATTTTTATCCAGTCAGCAACACAGGGGGAACAAGGAGCAAATCCCTTTGGACTTGATCTTAGGTGGAATAGAAATCATCCACCTGAGCAAGTCATAGGTAACATTCAATCTCCTGTTCGCACACGAGGCCAGCTATCTCATGATCACTTTGATGCTGCATTTCTTTCTCATATAGAACCTAAGATAATTGATGAGGCCTTAGCTGACTCAAGTTGGATAGATGCCATGCAGGAAGAACTCAATCATTTTGAACGTAATAAAGTATGGACACTTGTACCTAGACCTAATAATCATTCAGTTATAGGAACTCGATGGGTCTTTAGGAATAAACTGAATGAAGATGGAGTAGTAACAAGAAATAAGGCTAGGCTGGTTGCACAAGGCTTTAGACAAATGCTGGGTATAGATTTGGATGTGACCTTTGCACCAGTAGCAAGATTAGAGGCCATTTGCATGTTCCTTGCATATGCTGCCTATAAAGACTTCAAGGTCTTTCAGATGGATGTCAAGAGTGCCTTTCTAAATGGCGTCTTGACAGAGGAAGTGTATGTTGCACAACCTCCTGGCTTCATAGATCATACAAATCCAGATTTTTTTTACAAACTGGACAAGGCTCTATACGGGTTGAAGCAAGCACCCAGAGCCTGGTATGATACACTCACTAATGTTCTTCTTGAGAATAAGTTCACTATAGGCACAGTCGATAAGAATTTGTTTAAATTTGTTAAGGATGATCACGTCTTATTAGTTCAGATTTATGTTGACGATATTATTTTTGGGTCAACTAACCCCAAACTGTGCAAGAAATTTTCGAAGCTCATGCAGGATAAATTCGAGATGAGCATGATGGGGGAGCTCACTTTCTTTCTGGGATTACAAGTTCGACAGCTGGAAAATGGAATCTTCATTAACCAAGCTAAATATACAAAAGAACTGCTAAAGAATTTTGGCATGGACAACTGCTCAGCAGCAGCAACCCCTATGAGCTCTTCAATTAAGATGGACAAAGATGAAGCTGGAACTGCCATAGAGGTATCTTTGTATCGAGGTATCATAGGCTCTCTGCTTTACCTAACTGCTAGCAGACCAGACATCATGTTTGCTGTCTGTATGTGTGCTAGATTCCAAGCGGAGCCAAAGAAATCACATTATATTGCTGTTAAAAGAATCCTCAAGTACTTAAAGGGCACTTCCAACGTGGGTCTTTGGTATCCCAAAGACTCAGACTTTCAACTAATCGGTTACAGTGATGCAGATTATGCAGGTTGCAGGATTGATCACAAGAGAACAAGTGGAACATGTCAATTCTTAGGGGATCGACTAATCTCCTGGTTCAGTAAGAAGCAGACGTCAATTGCCACGTCAACAGCCGAAGCAGAGTACCTTGTTGCTGGCAGTTGCTGCGCTCAAATCCTCTTGATTCAACATCAATTGAAGGATTATGACATTGATGCTTCCGAAGCTCCTATTCTCTGTGACAACACAAGTGCGATAGCGATCACCCAGAATCCTGTGCTGCATTCCAGAACAAAGCACATCGACATTAGGCATCACTTCATAAGGGACCACTAATAAAGAAGGACGTTCGGTTGGAGTACGTGTCGACTGAGCAACAAGTTGCTGATATCTTCACGAAACCTCTGCCAGACGCTAAGTTTTCCTACTTCAGAAACATATTAGGTCTCTTATAATTGCCATAAAATGGTCTGTGCATTAACAATTTTTGCAGGTTGAACAGCAATGCTTACGTCAGCATCGAGTCATATGTTCAGGGGGAACAGTGATGCTTACGTCAGCGCTATCGTTGGAAGGCTATTCGACAATAAACAGCAATGCTTACGTCAGCATCGAGTTATATGTTCAGGGGGAACAGCGATGCTTACGTCAGCGCTATCGTTGGAAGGCTATTCGACAAGAAACAACAATGCTTACGTCAGCATCGAGTTATATGTTCATGGGGAACAGCGATGCTTACGTCAGCGCTATCGTTGGAAGGCTATTTCATAAAAAACAGCACTGCTTACGTAAGCGTTGCTGATTGAGGGTTGCCTATCGAAGGGGGAACTTGGTCTCTGTGTTGTTAAGCGTGAAGTCAATTGAACAGAAGAGATCTGTCAACAGATCTCTCCTGTACACAATTGATGCTTATCTGTTAAAAGACTCCGCTCCATCCCGCGAAACATTAAAAACAGATTTGCTTAGGTGTGATGTTTTAAAGATTTTGGCGCGTCGATTTTATTTTAACCTTTTCCCGTACGGGTAAAATATTTTCAAAATATTTTCTAAAAATAGTACGCACCATCGGATGATTGACACGTGTTGCCCTTCATTCGCATCGTCACACCAACATTCCTTATCTCTCCTCACGGTTCATATTCACCATCTTTATTTAAGGCATTTCAAATATTTGTTAAAACTTACTGTGCAATCGTACTCTTTGCATTCTTTTTGCTCTCGTATTCTCTTGTTCTTGTGCACTCGTATTTCCTTGCGCAGAAAATCTTGTTTCAGGCATTCCTTGCTCGACTACAATGGCATCCTTATTCTTTGTCAACTCGTATCAGATTAACTTTGAATCGGTTTTGATGATTCCTAACCATGATGGCATGCTCAACATGTTCAAAGCACTGGAGGCCAGTGATCTACGAGGGTTTACTGAGGTGTGAATCAGTACTTTATGAGAAGGAGCTAGAGCAATTCTTTGAAACAGTGCTGGTACAGGGTGAAGATATCACTGGAGCAGTATCAGGAAAGTTCTTCTCTATCTCTCAGGCTCAGTTTGCACATGTTTTTGCGTTACCCACGGAGGGGCTTGTAACCTTTTCTGAGGTACCAAAGGATAAGGTATATGATGCGAGGAGCACTTTCTCGAAAAAGGTGTGCAAATTGAAATTCATGGGAAAAAGAAACTCATGAAATATGAATTTCGATTGTTGAATGATATTTTGGCAAAGGCTGTCACTGTTAAGGCGGGCTCATTTGATGCTGTCACCACTGAACGGTTCCAGATGATGACGGCGATTCATTGTGGTTTGAAGGTGAATTGGAGCAAGGTTCTGTTCAATGTACTGAAAGACATGGTGGATAAGTCGCAGAGGAAAGCTAAGGGCTTTGCGCAAATTGGTGTTTTGTTGAAGGGAATCCCTGCTATTGCTCTGGGAGAGGGTGTCTCTTTCCCCCTTGCAAAAATTCTGTCTATGAAAACAGTAAACACTTACATTGCCACGAATACCACAATGATGCTCGTGAGGAGCAGGGGCTGGTTAGTGAGGCTACTGTGAAGACGACACCAAAATCCAAAAAGAAGTCCCCCTCTACTGATGATACACCTGTTAAGGTTACTTCTGACATTGCTGGATCAAAGAAGAGAGTGGCCACTGAGGATAATGCGCCGGCTATTCCAAAGAAGAGGCGCACTGTGAAGACCAAATCCTCATTTTCACAGGCCAGTCTGGATATTGTGAATGTGGCACAGGATGTGGTGCCCATTCAGGTTATTGATCCTACCTCTGCTGTGGCAACTATCAAATCTCAACAGGAACTTGTTAAGGAACTGATAATGCTCTGCTAAGACTTCTGATGAGGTAGATATCATTATCGAGCAGGTACTGGAGGAGACTTTGATGTTGGGTGTTAGTGAGGCAGAGCATGGAGGACAGGGCGTCAATGAAGCGGAGTTTGCCGATGACTTTGCTCAGTGGCTGGATGATTTTGTTGCCAGGAACACTGAGCCAGAGATTGTTGAATCAAGAGGTGTCACAAGCGCTGCGGTTAGCACGAGTCCTGTGGACGCCAGGAGATGAACAAAGCCGTTAACAGGAGGCTAGTCACTGAAGAGAACATGTCAATCGATGACCTTTTGTTACAACTCTCCGATGATATGTTGTTGCCATCGATTACTGCCACAGAGATCACCAAGATTCGGCTTGGTGAATCCGTTTCAATCACTGAAGCTCAGGAGCGTGATGTACATCTTACCAGCCTTCCCCGCATTTCCACTCATGATAAAGGGAAAGCTATTTTGGAGGAGGATGAACCTATTCGAGGGAATCCAGCCCGCGAGTTGGTTGAATTAATTTGTGGAGATATCAAGTTTTTGATCAGGATCAGGGACCAGGTAATGGTCGATGTCGTGGAGTTCTTTCATTCTTTCAGTTTAAATACATTGTCAAATTTTGATGCTTTATTGGAGTTAAAGGCAAAAGAGAAACTCATGCTGGAGTGGGCGGAGACAGACTCGTTAGCAATGGCTGTGAAGAGGAAGGGGTATATCTTGGCGAAATATAGAGAACTGTTGTTGAGGAAGTTTTCAGAGTCTCATAGGACATTTCTTGCTCCTGGCCAGCCTTGGACTGCAACAACCTCTCAAATCATTGATCTACTGTCTAATGCCCATTCCATATCTTTGGAAGACTTATTGGCACAGCAGCGTGCGCATGGACTACCAATGGAACAACCATGCGCCTCCCCAGTCTTCGACTCTTCTGTTGATAGTGGTGCTGTTCTAGCCCGATTTTATTCAGTGGCCAAATCCACATGCTGGGTAAGGCCTATGATTTTGATTGATGGAGTTTGGACGCCTCTTCAGGGTCCTGATTTTTGCAAAAGTCGTTGCCGTTTGTCGTTATTTTTGAATCACAAGAAGATGCCAGAACCGGTCATTGACCACATTCTTGTCCCGCACGTCCTTGTTATTGAGCCTATTCAATATTGGGAAGCAGCCCCGTGTTTGATCAGGGATTGTAAGTGGACCAAAGTTTGTACAGAAATCGTTCAATTTAATATGTTTGGTGGTCTGCGACCAGTGAGAGAGGATATTTGCCAAGATATTACTGTATATAATTAGGGAGTGGAACGTATTCCAGCAGTTTTTCTCAGCATGTTTGCACAGGGTATGGCTTGTCATAATTTTGTTGATTCCTTTGTACAGAGGAACTCGGGAGATATACAGGAAGTTGATAAAACGGGTGATGAAGAGGTAGACCTGGTTTCCTCAGATGTATCTACAGTCTATCGGTCTCCCTATCCAATTTTTCAAGAGGTTGATTCTGTTGAGCATGATTTGCTATTTGCTTTGGGCCCTGCTATCTTTCCAAGCATTGCACAGGAGGAGCGACTATATTTTGTACAAAGTCCAGATTCTTCTCCTGCCATCTCGCTACATCAAGAGTCTTCTTCGTCCTCCACTGATGTCTCTATGCACTTTGACTCTACGGATATACCTGTGAATGCACGAGCAGATACTCAAACATCAGCGCCAGTTGATTTCACTATGTTTACAGATTCTCTTGAAGACCTCAGATCATCTATTTTTCAGCGCATCCATGATTCTAACTGCGAAATATTATCCAAGGTCAATGCTGTTGAATTCGGTGTTCGTGGGGATCTTCTCAAATTGCAAGTTCTGCTTCATTCTTAGCCTTTCCACCCAAATTGGTGACATCGCCGATTACATAAGAGGTGGTGATGCCAAAAAGGGGGAAATAGGCAGTAGCAGCCGCCGCCCGCCGCCTGTTTGTGTGGAACGTCGCCCTTTACCTACTCCGGCTAACCAAGGTGAAAGCAGTTCAGGCCATGGACGTGTTCCCAGTGTGGAAGAGGCTGCGGAAATAGTTCGAGAGGCAGATAGACAGGCAGATATATGGGAAAGAGAAAGGGAAAGGGAAAAGAGGCTAAGAAGACTAAGGAGAAGAGGACATTAGTTAGAATAGAACTTGTACAAATCCTTTTTACCATCTTCTCAGTCAATGAAAATTTGTCTTCAGCAGTTGTTGTGCAATCTACTTTGAAATTTTTTTTTATCGGCTGCTAAGTTTTCTCATCACCAAAAAGGGGGAAATTGTTAGGATAAAATTTATAGTTTTGGTGATAACAAAAATAAGAAAAGATTTGGACCCAAACGATGAAATTCGGATAATCTTCTCACAGAGATTAGAGGTTGCTGACAACAGTGATTGGTTTGAGTTACAGTTATGAATTCGGGTTGATCAGAATCAGATCTTGGAACAATGGAGTTATTGATTTGGTTATTCGGGTTATCGGGTCAGAAATCTACAGTTAATGGAGCATTGAGGATGATGATATCTGCCAACAGCACTTGATTATTGTATTGGTGATAGTATCTGCCAACAGGTTTTGAAACAGTGAAGTCTATCAACAGAAAGGACCGTATTCATTGATAAGTATATTCGACAGATCTTGTAACAGTACTATTCATCGTTGCTGACACCAGATTTCGCTACAGTATTGTTTTTGGAAACAGTATGAGTATCGTTTGCTTTCAACAGATTTGATGAGGTCAGCCACAGTAGAATATCAGACATCATGACGTCACCATCATACAATGGTCATATAACAGATACGATGACGCCAACTACAATAGAGAAACAGTTTTGATGACATCAACAGTGCTGAAATTTACAAGTGGTTTAATTGTCTTACCACGACAGATATCTTAATAGTAAGGAACTATTCATTTGTCTTCAACAAAGAAAGATCTGTCGACAGAAATAGTTTCAGGCGCAAGCATAAAGTTGATTCAAATTCGATCGTATACTCAATTGGAAAAGATCGATGGCCAAAACAAGAATCGTTCAAATTGCCTTAAATTAAGGAGACGAGATTGGTACTAATTTTGGAAGAATAGTACAACAGTGCTGAAATTTACAAGTGGTTTAATTGTCTTACCACGACAGATATCTTAATAGTAAGGAACTATTCATTTGTCTTCAACAAAGAAAGATCTGTCGACAGAAATAGTTTCAGGCGCAAGCATAAAGTTGATTCAAATTCGATCGTATACTCAATTGGAAAAGATCGATGGCCAAAACAAGAATCGTTCAAATTGCCTTAAATTAAGGAGACGAGATTGGTACTAATTTTGGAAGAATAGTACACATCGACAGAGGTCGTTGCAACGGAATTACACATACATGGAAATTGACAAATTTGCTCTGACGATACGCAATTTACCATGTAGTGAAGCGGGATTGACGTCGAACAACTGTTAGAATTTCAAAAAGGATTTTGTTGCCTTATCGGAATTAATCGACCGTTGAACGAAGAGTTTAAATAGCAGATGTTTTGATTTGAAGAACCACTCTCGCCATCGCTACTGCTAAAACGCTGTCAAACTGAATTCTCGAGCCATTCGTTCTTGAAGCATACTTAAAGCTCACAAGACTCAAAGAAAAAAACTGTTGTTTTTCATTGATATACCTTCGAGTCATTCTCTGGTTCAACCTTTGAATCGAGTTTCTGTGTTTAGAAACCAGAGAAATTTACAGTCTCAAATACGTGCATTTCATTGTAACATCTTATTGAGTCTGTAACAAACGTGCTCTTAAAAGCCGTTTGAAAATATTACCAAGTGTTGTAAACCAGCAGCTGCGTCTGCTTGGATTGGTGTGGAGATACTAGGAGTTCTTGTAGCTGCTGGTTGCGGGATCGGTTGTTTGTAGAAGGCCTACTTTCATCAAATCTTCTAGTGATACCTTCCGAGGAGGAAGAAGGGGAGACGTAGGACATTGAAGTCCGAACTTCCAGAAACAAATCCTGATCTCTTATCTCTTTACTTTACGCTCTTGAATACTGTATTTACATATTATTACTGTTCACAAGTTAATCGGCATTTTCCGCACAAACATTGTTGGCCGAAAGACTTGCATAAAACTGAGATCCCTTAAGTCTGGTAACTCGGACTTAAGTTAAGCCATGCGTGTAAAACATTTTAAAATATTTCAAAAATCGAAGGAGTTCATTCAACCCCCCCCTTCTGAACTCCTGTTCATATATTGATCCTATTTCTGGGACCATCACTTACGTGCAATTCAGATTCCACTTTCCTTTTTTTCAAAACTGTTTCGATGGATACAGAAATTCCAGATTTGAATTTCTTCATTTCGGCTTCAATTCGAAAGATTAATTCGATTCATTCGAATAGATTCGAATGATTTTATTCAGTTTTCATCTTCGAAATTATTACAGAGAATCCTCAAAGTGTTCCAAAATATCATCAGAGCTTTTAAAATCAGTAAATTGTACTTGAAAGGAAAGAAAAACAGATTTACGAAAGAAAAGAAAGAGCAGAAATGAACGTGTTACAGTAAAGTTTTATAGATTATGGCTTAAGCAACAGACGGTCACATGAGAAGGTGAGGACGCTGGCTGACGAACCAGTGTGTCCCTTTCAACTACGGAAGGGACTAAGATATGGTCGATGGACTGTATACCCTTTATATGCGATAGATGGGTTTTGTACCCAGCTCTCTGACTCAGATACAGAGTTTGATCAAACGACTTACCTTATGTACAGGTGTTTATCCATAATTACCAGAAAATAAAGAATAGAGCTCAGTGTGATTTTAATCACCAAGCTTAAAGAAAATGATTTCAGAACGTATATATTTACGCTTTCACTCCATACAGATTTCACAGTTCATGTTATTTAGCTTATTTATTATTAAGATATTCAGATCCAGATTACAGTACGTAACAGATATCGTTTGCATGTATTATATGTTTCGATATTCCAAATTTTACCTACTGAGCTCCTAGGCTCACTAGTTTTCATTGAATGCAGATATTGAGTAGTAGGACCTGGATGGTGATGAGCTGAACAAAAAGATGTGTTTATCGTGGACATCTGTTTCCGCTATTGTTTTTATTCAGTTCCAGATTTTGATGTACAAAACTTTAGTTATAGTTTTGTATCATGACAAATTTCGAGTTATTTAATTTTGTTGAGTACCAGAATTATTGCATAATGAACTATACAGTTTCGTTATTTTCAAAGACCAGATCTCTTTAATTCCGCACCTTTTTATTTGTTCAGATCTGTTTTCCAGTTATCGCACATGGTTTGCGTTTAATTGTATTGTAGCCCGGAAATTAGTAGCGAACTGTTATTATGAACACGATCGAAATTTTTGCGCCTTTCAATTTGAACCCCAAAGTTCTCAATTTAGTTTAAGAAAAGTCCAGTCGCTACAGCTTCGTTTCACCAATGGCCTGGATCATGTCTTTTCACAATCCATCTAATGTGATTAACGTTCAGATCGCATCGCTTCATGATTCATCGCACCCCTTCGATTTATATCCGATCCAACAATTTATAACAGTCTGTCCAGTCATTAGCCAGTATTCCACCATCGTAGCCACATCATTACCCAGTCATCCAGCATTAGTCACTGGAGCATAAATTTAAGAGATCCTCAATGCTCCTCACGACGATGCGTACGAGTGAAGTGCAAAGTATGCCTCAAAGCGCTCATTGCGATAGTGCAACATGCACGTGCACCGGCATCGACACTGTCACGAGCATGGGCTCGGGCTCAGGCGCGGGCGCGTAGGTGCTTTGCACCTACTCGCCCTCGAGTAACCTTCTCAGGTATACTACAAATTGTACTAATTATTTACACATAATACAAAGTTATATATGAGGAAGCTTTGACTATGCTCTTTTCCCGATGTAGGACAACTTCATATTTCCCAATAATTGAGCTTTAATGACTTTATTAACTTTTTATTCACCTGAAATCGGTTTTGAGCAAATTAATATTCCAAAAACTATCTACTCTAAGTGCAGATTCAAGTTTTCAAGTCAATTTTGACTTTCGTCGGATGGTTATATCTTGATTAATTAATTTGGGCCTTACCCATTTTCCAACAATCCCCCACATGAAAGAAAATTAATGTGAATATGCATGATGACACTTACAAGAGTCCAATCGATCGGTCAATTCATCAGGATGTAGTTTGTGGCTTAGAACCTTCCATAGTGGAATGTCATCGAGTATACTAGGCTGCATAGTGAACATAATGGCTTGAACTACTTAGCTATTCATTTATACTAAAACAATAACACCCATACAAAGACCTTTCTCACATCTGTTAGTTCTCATGGTTGGGCCGTTTTCGCCATGGACACCATCTTGATTTCATGTTTATTTCATGGAAGCGGCCCATATTTATACTCACATAGGTGATACTCCTATAAAGAGTATCCTACCATACTCCACCCATTCAGGTATATGAATCATTAAAAGTATAAACTTAACCTCACTACTTGTGGTAGGACATCACTTACTCATCCTAAAAATGGAATAGAATTTATGTATCAAGTGCTGCAACAAAATCTTACTTAATTTCCCCTTTGAACCAAGATTTTGGGATCTCCAGTCAGCAAGGTTGAGTTTCTGCTACAATCGTTTTTTTATTTGTAGGTTTTCAATCTCATTCCTCTAGATGTGCAGTATACTTGATCTCATGGTAGAACTTTGTAAGAGGCTCTGCTAGATTATCTTTAGATTTTACATATTCGATTGCAATCACACCATTTGAGATCAACTGCGTAATGGTATTGGGTCGACGACGAATGTGTCGTGACTTACCATTGTAAATGCAACTCTATGACCTTCCTATTGCCGATTGACTGTCACAGTGTATCATTATGGCATGTACAGGTTTCTTCCAATATGGAATATTTTCTAAGAAATTCCGTAACCATTCGGCTTATTCTGCAGCTTTATCGAGGGCAATAAACTCGGATTCCATAGTTGATTGAGCAATACATGATTGTTTTGTGGATTTACATGACACTGCTCCTCCACCAATTGTGAATACATATCCACTCATGGATTTGGAGTCTTTTGTATCCGATATCCAATTTGCATCGCAGTAGCCCTCTAACACCGTAGGATACTTTGCGTAATGTAATCCATAGTTGAGAGTATATTTGAGATATCTGAGAACCCTCATCAAGGCTTGCAGTGTGTATCGTTCGGACTATTTGTAAACGACTTAGCTTGTTGATGACACATGCAATATCTGGACATTTACAGTTTGTGAGATACATCAAACTGCCTATCATCCGAGAATATTCCAATTGTGATACGGGTTCCCCATGGTTTTTTCTTAAGTGTTTACTCAGGTCCATAGGTGTTTTCACCGCTGAGAGTTCGAAAGCATTGAATTTTCTTAGCACAGACTCCATATATTGAGATTGAGTCAATACTATTCCTTCAGATGTTCTAACAATTTTAGTTCCTAATATGACATCTTTCAAACACATATCTTTCATTTCAAAGTTCTTGGTCAACATTTTCTTTGTTGCCATGATATCTCATGATTACTCCCCATAATCAACATGTCGTCAGCATATAGACAGATAATTACATATCATTTAGATGTGTCTTTGACATATATGCATTTATCACACTCATTTATTTTAAATTCATTTGACATCATTACTCTGTTAAATTTTTCATTCCATTGTTTAGGCACTTGTTTAAGTCCATATAATGACTTAACTAGTCGACACACCATTTTCTCTTGCCCTGGAGTAACAAACCACTCTGGTTGCTCCATGTAAATTTAGTTTTCTAATTCACCATTCAAAAATGCCGTTTTAACATCCATTTGATGTATTTCAAGGTCATGCAATGCTGCAATAGCTATGAGCATCCGTATGGATGTAATCCTTGTTACTGGTGAATAAGTGTCAAAATATTCAGTGCCTTCATTTTGTTTGAACCCTTTAGCTACCAATATTGTCTTGTACTTATCAATCGTTCCATCAGCCTTGTATTTACGTTTTAAGATCCATTTACATCCTAAAAGGTGTCGTACCAGGAGGGAGATCTATTAATTCCTATGTATGGTTATGCATAATAGATTCGATTTCACTGTTGACAGAGCGCCCGAACTTGATAGAGATTCATTCAAAGTCCTTGGCTCATTTTCTAACACATAAGAAATGAAATCAGGATCGAAATATTTTTCAATTCTGGCCCTTTTGCTACGACGGGGTTCATCATTTTCTTGATCGTCAACAGTCTCCATACTTCTTTTTTTGCAACTTGGTTCGGACTTCTCATTTTTGTTTGAAACTTCATTGCTTTGAATTTCATTACGATATGAGTTATTTCCCTCTTTTCTCGGGAATACATTTTCAAAGAATATTGCATTCCTTGATTCAATGGTTGTACCTTCATGAATACTAGGAATGTCTGACTTGTGCACCAAAAATCGATATGCACAACTGTTATTGGCATATCCAATAAAGATACAATCGAACGTTTTGGGTCCAATTTTAACATGTTTGGGTTTAGGTACCTCAACCTTTGTCAAGTATCCCCACACTTTCAAGTATTTGTACGATGGCTTACGGACTTTCCATAACTCGTACGGTGTTTTATCATTTTTCTTGTGAGGAATTTTGTTGAGAATGTGATTGGCCGATAATATAGCTTCCCCCCCACAAATTCTGTGGTAATCCTGAATTAATAGAGCATTCATCATTTCCTTTATTGTTAGATTCTTACGTTTGGCAACACCATTGGATTGAGGCGAGTATGGTGCCGTTTTTTTTATGAATAATGCTAGATTTTACACAGTAATCATAAATGGTGCACCATACTCTCCTCCTGTCACTACGAATATTTTTTATTCGTTGGCCAAGTTGATTCTCAACCTCTGCTTTGTAAGTTTGGAATATTTTTAAGGCTTCATCTTTGAATCTCAATAAGTACACATAGCAGTACCTTGTGCACACACATCTATAAAAGTAACAGAATATTTCTTGCCTCCTCTAGTTTGCACAAATTTTAAGTCACAGATATTACTGTGTATTAACTCTAGAGGGGTAGTACTCATTTTCACTGTGTGAAAATGTAGTTTGGTCATTTTTGATTCTACACACACCTCACATTTGTGTGTATTGTTTATATCAATAGTTGATGATAAATTTAATTTAACAAGCCATTTTAGATTATTGTAATTAACGTTTCCAAGTCGACCATATCATAAATTAAACACTCAACAATATAAGCTGAAGCTTTAATTTTATTGATATCAAACAAGCGGAGTACGGACATTACATTCATCTTGAACAGATTATCATCCAAGTACCCCTTTACTATGAAGATACCATTTTTGGACAGAATAAACTTGTTTGATTCAAACACTAGCCTAAAACCAGCCTTAACAAGTGCCGATACAGAAACTAAGTTCTTTTGGATGTCGGAAAGATGCAAGACATCGATGAGAGCAAGTTCTTTCCTAGACTTATCTTCAACACAACTTTTTCAATTCCAGCCACTTCCGATGAAGCAGAATTCCCCATGAAGAGCTTTCTTCCACTGACTGAGACATAATTTCAGAACATTGCCTTATCAGAACAGATGTGGCGTGTAGCTCCAGTGTCAACTCACCACTGCCTTGGATTATCAGCCAAGTTGGCTTCAAATGTGACATCAGGAAGGTACATTTCCATGTCTACGACGTTAGGTGTAGTGATGTGGTTTGCTACATCTTTCCCCTTTTATTCCTTCTTGGCTTTCTTGGACGTACAATATTTGGTCATGTGATTTAGTTTTCCACAGTTGTGACACGTCCTTTTGAACTTCTTTCCTTTCCCTTGATCCTTGTCTTTAAATTTTCTATTTCCCTTGCTAGTGTTTGGTTCAATTTGATCCTTCTTCCACAGGTCGTTTCATTCCTCTAGATCTGGATTGTTTTCGGTTATCCTCTTCAATGCGCAGCTTTACTATCAAGTCTTCAAGTCCCATTTCTTTGCTTTTATGTTTCAAGTAATTTTTGAAATCCTTCCACAAGGGAGGGAGTTTCTCAATTATTTCAGCCACTTGGAACGATTCGTTCATCTCCATACCCTCGACATGCAGATCATGCAATATCAGTTGCATTTCTTGGACTTGAGACATCATAATTTGGAATACACCATTCTGTAGTTGAGGAATTTGCCAACTATGAATTTCTTCAGTCTGGCACCCTCAGTTTTATATTTCTTCTCCAAGGATTCCCACAACAGTTTTGCTGTTTTCATAGGAATGTACACGTTATACAACGAGTTGTCTAGTCCATTCAGAAAATAGTTACGACAGAGGAAGTCACCATGTCCCTATGCTTCGAAGGCTGCCTTTTTATCATTTTCAGTCTCATTTTCAGCGACAGCGGGGACATCCTCTCGCAAGAACAGTACGAGGTTCAAGGTGGTCAAGTACAACAACATCTTTTGTTGCCATCTTTTGAATTAAGCGCCATTAAATTCTCGGGCTTCTCCCCATGCACAGTAGTACAACAGTTGCATTTACGGATGCCATGTCAGTACAACGTCAATATCGTTTTAAATTTGTAGGCACTTTATAACGAATTTAGACTCGGGATCGTCGAGAATAATGTTGGACACTATTTATTTAATATTGCTCATCAGGTGATGCATGACATCGATGAGAGCAAGTTCTTTCCTAGACGTCATATTCAACACAACTTTGTCAATTCCAGTCACTTCCGATGAAGCAGAATTCCCCATGAAAAGCTTTCTTCCACTGACTGAGACATAATTTCAGAACATTGCCTTATCAGAACAGATGTGGCGTGTAGCTCCAGTGTCAACTCACCACTGCCTTGGATTATCAGCCAAGTTGGCTTCAAATGTGACATCAGGAAGGTACATTTCCATGTCTACGACGTTAGGTGTAGTGATGTGGTTTGCTACATCTTTCCCCTTTTATTCCTTCTTGGCTTTCTTGGACGTACAATATTTGGTCATGTGATTTAGTTTTCCACAGTTGTGACACGTCCTTTTGAACTTCTTTCCTTTCCCTTGATCCTTGTCTTTAAATTTTCTATTTCCCTTGCTAGTGTTTGGTTCAATTTGATCCTTCTTCCACAGGTCGTTTCATTCCTCTAGATCTGGATTGTTTTCGGTTATCCTCTTCAATGCGCAGCTTTACTATCAAGTCTTCAAGTCCCATTTCTTTGCTTTTATGTTTCAAGTAATTTTTGAAATCCTTCCACAAGGGAGGGAGTTTCTCAATTATTTCAGCCACTTGGAACGATTCGTTCATCTCCATACCCTCGACATGCAGATCATGCAATATCAGTTGCATTTCTTGGACTTGAGACATCATAATTTGGAATACACCATTCTGTAGTTGAGGAATTTGCCAACTATGAATTTCTTCAGTCTGGCACCCTCAGTTTTATATTTCTTCTCCAAGGATTCCCACAACAGTTTTGCTGTTTTCATAGGAATGTACACGTTATACAACGAGTTGTCTAGTCCATTCAGAAAATAGTTACGACAGAGGAAGTCACCATGTCCCTATGCTTCGAAGGCTGCCTTTTTATCATTTTCAGTCTCATTTTCAGCGACAGCGGGGACATCCTCTCGCAAGAACAGTACGAGGTTCAAGGTGGTCAAGTACAACAACATCTTTTGTTGCCATCTTTTGAATTAAGCGCCATTAAATTCTCGGGCTTCTCCCCATGCACAGTAGTACAACAGTTGCATTTACGGATGCCATGTCAGTACAACGTCAATATCGTTTTAAATTTGTAGGCACTTTATAACGAATTTAGACTCGGGATCGTCGAGAATAATGTTGGACACTATTTATTTAATATTGCTCATCAGGTGTGAGGATTGAGAAATTAGATTAGTGATTATTTGGGATTAATCACGTGAATTTTGAGGATTTTGCGAAAGAAGTGAAGTCCTGCTG
>KQ987754.1:136082-151594 GCA_001598015.1 Dorcoceras hygrometricum
CCTGCTGGTGGAATTGGAATCAGCAGATATGGTGACATCAGCGTGACGCATGAAGATCTGCTGGTTTTGGTGCGAATTGAAGTTGCTGCTGGCAGACATCGCGCGTAGCGTGAGATTGAGCGAGAAAGCGACACGTGTTAGTCAACATTTTGGAGTGTTGACTATTGAATTCAGCAGTTGCGCTTGTGTGAACGTTCAGCAGATGATTTGAGAAATTGTCGCGAGAGCTATCGATAGATATGATGACGTAGGCGTGACGTATCCATTGCTGCTGGTAGCGATTGCGTTGTTTTGGTTGCTGCTGATCAGCAGGCGCGCTTATGTAAGAGCGTTAAGAAGCGGCGTCGTTTGATTAAGTGAAAACGCTGCGTTTTGGAGCTTTGTGTTTAGAGATCAGCAGTGGGCAGCTTTGCTTGCGTATATGAAATGACGTCGTTTGAATTAGTAGATGCGTCGTCGTTTTGAGTGTTCTCTCGCGACCAGCAGATAGATTGATTTGTAGAGCGAGCTGTTATCAGCTCTTGGTTGCTTTGGCTTGCGAGAGCTGTTGTCTGCTGATGGGTGCTGCGGCGTCGTTTAGATAAGTTGGAACGGTGTCGTTTTGTAGCGTTTTCGTGCGATTGTTGTTTAGTCGTTGCTGCTGATTTTACGAAGTGAAAAGGGAAGATTGCTGCTGATAGACTTCTGCTGATTTCTTTGATGGATCTTAGTGAATCAGCAGGCAAAGTTTGAAGAGGTATATATATATCGAAGTGTTGATTGACACTTAGAAATATTTTGAACCAGCCATATCTTATCTCTTCTTCTCCAAACCCTCGTCGACTACTGTTCACCGAGACATTTCTTCCCTAGATTTCCTTCGCATCCAGCCTTTGTTTTTGGAGATCTTTGTGGCGCTGAATTCCCCTTGCTTAGCTATTTCGTTTGCTACCCATTTGAGTAGTTGAATTTCGTTGGAAGTGGAAACGCGAAGCTGCTGGACTTCGAAGCTTTTGAGGAAAGTCTGTGCGTGCGTTCTTCTGCTAGCGTGAGCTTTTGGGTGAGCTTATACATTGTATGCATTGAGCATTGATATTGATTGGCATCATGCATACATATTGAGCCTTTGACAGATTGATTTGATTACCTGATTGGGTGCCACGTTGTGACTGGCCGACTGTTGAGTCGTGCCCGAAAAGTCCAACGCTATCGTCGGAGTGGTGACTACCGGATTCGAGTGTCTCCACCGCGCTGTGATGGGCTGACGGGCCCCGATGATCACGGACCGATGATTTCCACCGGCTGATTGGCTGTGTGTGGTATAGAGGCTTGATTTGAGTTGCCAGTTGATAGACTGGTCTAGCTATCCGATTTCTTGATAGCCCTCATGCATTCATAGCATTGATTTATAGCATGTTGCATGTTTATCTGCTTAGATAGCTCTTCGTACTGAGGCTTGACCTCGTATTTGTTTCCTTCTTTGTCTTGCTGGGTCTGTGTGCCCGTTTGCAGGAGCTTTAGGTAACCAAGCTGGGCAGAGTGGAAGTTCAGCTGGTCGATCCCCTCATCCCTGAGTCCCAGTTTATTTATGATATGTATTGAACCGGGGGATGCCCCGTGTTTTATTGTATTTGGGGATCCGTATGTTGAATTGAATTATGTGGTTACCTGTTATATGAGTTTGAGTTAACTCATATTTTGAGTATTGAATATTTTGAATGTATGATTTGAAGTTCAGGCCCATGTTATTTCGGAAAATTTTTAAGCCCTAATTTTAAGCTTCCGTGATTATGCGCTTTTATTGTGTTAATTGTTAGTAATTAGCACGGGGCCTGACATCAGGTGCTTACGGTAGTGGCAATCGTTTCTCAAGATACAACGAAGAACTTCTCGTAATAGGAGAAAATCAAATTACGAGAATAACAAACTTTCAGATGCTTTTCGGACTCAGAATGAAGAGAGAGTATGAAGATGAGAGAGTATGAAATGTTAGGATTTCTTGGTGTTCATTTCAGATTTTAGATTTATAGCGTTTGAACAGTCAGTGGGGGCTTTTGGTGAATAGTCACAACTCTTAGGAAAGGTTTGGCCGTAGCCATTGGATCTACATTCAACGGTCCAGATTGTGTCTATTCTGAAGGATCATGACCTTTCATTATGCAACCCCTTGATTGAACAGATCGCATCCGTCCATCCTAGATCAGACGCTCTAGATCCTCGTGACGATGCATACATGCGAAGTGTAAAGTGTGCCTCAAAGCGCCCATTGCGACGCGCACATCCAACTGTCCAGATTGTGTCTATTCTGAAGGATCATCTTTCATTATGCAATCACTTAATTGAACAAATCACATCCGTCCATCCTAGATGTTGGATCTGTTTCTACAGATCAGAATCTAAGTTTTGTTTCACACAAAATCTGTTACTATTTGACTAATGGCTTTCGTGATATGTGCAGTGCACTTATTGAGGAAACAGGGAGATATACAAACTGGAACAGTGAGGGGACGCCCAAACTGGTCGAGTTGAAGATATCGTTGCCGGTACAGTAAAGGGACGCCCGAGCTGGAACAACACTGTCTTTACAAGGTCAAAGAAGACTTCAATATGGTCAACCAGATTGGTAGAGGAGAAGAGAAGTTCAAGCGCAGAATCAAGCAGAGTTGAAGTGCAGTGGCTCAAGTGCAGATCAAGTGCAGCACACAAGGGCAATGATTGAGTGCGAAGTCGTATACAAGAGCAGTGATCAAGTGCACGCTTGATCATTGAGAACGACAATAATCAGTTCATCATAAGAATCTCAGTCCTTGGGAAGACTGAATCAGAACTGATTAACAGCGTGTTTGCTGATGATTTGGATAAGGTGTCTGAATGGACCAAGTGGACAAGCAAGCAACACTGGGGCTCTTGATGAGAAGAATAGAGCCCAGCTGGTTAAGGACAAACCAGCTTGAAGTTAAGAAGACCAGCCGGGAGCAGTGCCTCGACACAGCTCAAGAGCAGGAAGAACAGAACAAGCCCAGCTGCAGCAAAAGAGGCGCAGATGCAGATGCTGCTCCAGAAGATCAGCTCGATGACGAGAACAAAGAAGCTGGTGAGAAGAAGAAGAGAGCCTTGTAAGAGCTGAAGAAGCAACCAGCTTGACGAAGAAACAAGCTGAGAAGCCTGAACCAGACAAATCAATCTGGTCAAACAAAGAAGTTTGAACAATCATACGAAGACCAAAGTAATTGGTTCAAATTGATTTGTTTTGTCTTGTACACATCAGGCACAAGCAAACAGAGCTCGAAGTGATCAAAGGCTGCATAAGTGCCTACGAAAAGAGCTCAAGTCATATAAAGCCTGCAACACATTAAAAACCAAATGACACAGAAGTACAAATGCGTTAGAAGACATTTCAGAACAGCTACAACTTTGTGTCCAACGGATAAATCCAAGCCGGGACTTTATATATCAGGCACAATGAAACAGAAAAGAAGTAGAGAGCACCATAACAGAGAGAGTGTGTTGTGAAAAATCAAAAGAACGCACAACACTGAACCTGGGAAGACAATGAAAAACCAGCTCGAATAAGGAGCACTTCCCATAGTGTGTGAGATTTAATTATTGAGAGATTATGCTTACACTGTAACTCACACACACATACATTCACTCATATTAGAGAGATGTGCAAAACAGACTAGAGTGAATGATATTTCAATACTCTCCATTGTAGTCTTTGAACAGAGATGTTAAACAAGTCTAGTTGTCTTTCACACTGAGACGTTAAACAAGTGTATGTAGCGCACTGAGACAGTAAAGAAGTGTCGCCTTTCTCACTGAGGCAGTAAAGAAGTGAGTTAGACACACGCAGCTTGCGGGCTGGTGTGCAGTGGTGTGGCTAAGAGTTCTTGCGGCTGCGGGTCGTAGGAATGGGTTGCAGCGAGGGTCGTTGTAATCAAAGTCTTCTAGTTGATCATTCCCACTGCGGAAGAAGGGGAGATGTAGGAGATTGAGCTCCGAACTTCCATAAACAAATTAGTGTATTTTCTTTACGGCTTTCAATACTTGCATTCATACGCATTGCATATTTATAACCGTATAAAACTGTTTAAAAGGCCTTCGAATTTAAGAGCACAGTTTGAGTTATTTCCGCATGTTTTGATACATTACTCAATCTGTAACTCGATGCATATGTATTCAAGAACACTGAGCTATTCCAGCTCAAGTTTATTAACCGGATCGCTCAGTCTTATATCGAGCTGGTTTCAGCATCCAACTGGAACCAGCGTGTTTAAGCGCTCGCTATATCATTGAGCTGGTTTCAACAACCACCTGAAACCAGCATGCTTACTGCGAACCGATTTCAGCGTCCAGCTGGATCCTGCGCTTTTCACTCGATCTGGTTATACCCTCTAAGTGCTGGTTATTGGCAGAATAACTAGTAAATGAAGATATTTAGAGGATAAATCGATCTTAACACTAGATCAGGCGCTCTAGATCCTCACGACGATGCGTACGTGCGAAGTGTAAAGTGCGCCTCAAAGTACCCATTGCAACAGTGCGACGTGCACGTGCATCGGCACGGACTCGGGCGCGGACGCATAGGTGCTTCGCACCTATTCGCTCTCAAGGAACCTTCTCAGGTCTACTACATCTTGTATTAATTATTTACACATAATACAAAGTTATATATAAGGAAGGTTTGATTATGATCTTTTTCTATGTGGAACAACTTCACATTTTCCAATAATTGGGGTTTAATTACTTTATTAATTTCTCATGCACCTAAAATCGGTTTTGAGAAAATTAATATTTCAAAGATTCAAGTTTTCAAGTCAATTTTGACTTTTGTCGAATGGTTATATATCGATTAATTAATTTGGGCCTTACCCATTTTCCAACATGTTGTGATCGCCCTTATATACTGAAATACATCTAATATTCAACAGTAGATCTGAGATACACCATAGCACAAAGATCAAACAAGTGACAGTAAACGAAGCTCTATGTTGCAAAGTTGAACACCCGCTGAACTTTGTCTGAAAGACAATCTGTTGTCAGAACATTAAAACCAGTGTCCCCTACAGAAAATTTGTAGGATCGTATTTAAGGTTCAACCCTGACAACATATCATGTAACAAAGAAAGAAAAACAGCAAGAACAGAAAGACCCTTAGAACCATAAAATCTAATCTTGTTTCCTAATTTGAGCAGATGGCTGGCTACCCATGGGTCGGGTCATGAGGGCGTTGTTGATGGTGCGGTTCTGGGTATCTGATCGAGGAGGCTAAGCTTCTCTGCTGTTCAATGTGGAACAGTTCGTGCAGTTTGTTCTTCAGGTAACAGTACTCGTATTCCAGGAGTTCTAATGCTCTTAAGCACCTGTATTTTTTGGATATATGAGATCGTTAGCCATGAAATCGAATTGAACTATTGTAATGTTTGCTACAATTTATAATTTATATTTTATTTACAAAAAAAAGTAAGAAAATTATATTTAAATTTTTAATGTATATTGTGCCACAAATAGGCCAACACCACACGCCCTAGATTTTAGAGTGGAAAACTTTTCCGACAGAGTAAAACTCAAGTACCGTAATTACCGGAGGGATTGTGTAAAAACCTATTTAAAAAAAAAACAAAATTTTGAAAATATTTCTAGCTAGGTTACCATGAGCTATATATCTTTGTATCCTCCGAAAATGCTGGGGACCAGACCTTGTCTATAATCTTACCCCAATGAACCAAGGGTTTCACACTGATTTAATGCAGGAAAACAGGTAGTATGGATAATCTACCTTATTTTTTTCCCCTCTTTTATTTTTTTATAACATATCTTTTTAAATGTTAGTCCTTTTTTCCATCAAAATTTGCTCATATTCCAACACGGTGCGTCGGGATGTATTACGCCTGAAAGACAATCTCAAAAAATCATGTAAATGACTAAAAAAATTCAACAAGGACTAAATACAAAAGACTAAACATCAATTTTGACAACGAAGGAGACTGAAACTGTAAAGAGAAATGCATAATTCTATGATGCAATTGGAGTTGAATCAACGTGGATGCTACACGAATTTGATGTGGGGTTTACAGATCCAACTGTTGTAGCTCCACCGGGTATAAAATAAACCAACCAGAGAAACCCATACTAATAATACAGTTTTTCTTGAATGCATTTCCAATCTCAATCAAAACAGATTTTTTTTAAAAAAAACTAAAGAACCTCGGAACGTTTTATTGTGTATGCCACGTCGGACCCAAGAATTCTGGAAGAGAATATTATCTAATTTCGACGATTAGTCCTAGTTTTCTAAGAAAACAACAAATATAACTTTTCATATATCAAGTTTTCATTTGAAAAATACCCTCTCAAGTTCGTCCACATGGGCTGGTTTTGAAAATAGAGACAGAGTGGAAACAAAAATTTAGCAAGCATGTATTTGCATACCCAGGCCAGTTGGTCTGGTCGGAGGCAGCGCGAAAGGCGACGCACACGTTCCACACTTTTTTGGCACCAATGCTCGAACTGCTTCCCATCAGTTGATTCAAGTGTACTCCCATTCTCTTGTAGTCCGATAACTCTCTATCTGCCCTACACAATATAATCACCCAAAACCAAATACATTTTTACCCATCAAACAGCTTGCATGGATTCATCATATGGATCAGTGATACATACAGCAATCCTCTCAGGTTCTTCAACAGCTTCTCGGACTCGTGGAAGTATATGTTGACAACCTCCGACACAAAGTTTGGAGATGATTCATCTTGCAGCAGCTGAAGCTGCAAGAACTGCTCATCCAGCACTCCCTGGAACCCCATCACACAGAATTAGTTCTATATGTTGCTAAAAAAAAAAAAAAGGAATCAAGCTGAATAATAAGCAGAATCGGTGTCCACAAATATTGAATGAATGAACCTACCTGGTGGAAGAGTAAAGCGAGCAACCGGTTCATTTCGGCCAGCAGTCGCTCCACATGGAACCCCAACATCCACACTGGCAGACCCGTTTTGTCTGATTTTTTTCTTAGTTCGATGCTACCAACTGGAATTTCTTTGGTTAGAAAACCAAGAGAAGAATATATATATATATATATACTGAGGCAAGAATTCTTTCTTCTTTTTTGTAAGGTTTCTATATGTGGAGATTTCAAGGAATGAAGTTACGTACATATATATATACTCTTCAGTTGGGATCCAAGAGTGGAGCCAATCTGTACATTATTTGATTTACACTTGTACTATATTTGAAGTAACATAATTAATTAATCCTACAATAAAGATATAATATAACCTGTTGTCTATTAAAATGCAGTGGAGCTAATATACTCAGCCAACAATGTACAACAGGACAAATTTGTACCTTGTCATAGTAATAGTACCACGCACGCTGCAAAAAACAGGGTACATTTTAATGATGGCACGTGCTTCATTCGTTTTGCGTTGCCTTTGCAAGAAATTATTTGCTTGGAGGAATTAAAATGATTTGAAGGGTGATTTGAAACATGAATGTTAACTGATCTATATCTATATATAGTTTGATAGAGTATTCTTATCAAACATGTATCACTTATCTTATCTTCTATGATTGCTGCGACTGCAGAAATGAAAATACAACTAATTATATATATTATTTAAAATTAACGGTATTATATTGATTGACAATAAATTTAGGATTTCTCAATAAAATTTCAACCCATTTTTGGTTTTTGATATCAGTTAGGCTTGTCCATCAGCTACACTAACCACGATTTAAATCATTCGAAAAAAATGAAATACTATTTACGTATGAGATGTGATCAAGTTCAAGCTACTCTGAGATTATTATCTTATAACTGAATGTAACGACTTATGTTGTCACGTTAGCTTTATCATTAGGCAATATACGCCAACAATTTCTCAAACAGCAAAAAGTTAAATTTACATAAATTTAATCTCAAATACTTGTGTTATCACTTTATCCTTTTTTATTTACTTCAAACAATCATACTTACAAGAATTGTGTGTAATTATTATTGATTTTACATTATATTGAACAATGAACACACAGAGAGTTGAGAATATTTTCTAACTTGCTAACTAGTTTTTACGTTGATTATTCCTGAAAAATAACAATAAATAGAATATTAATTAAGTAAGGTTGGCGTGCGGAGTGGTAAGCTTTAGGTGGCAGGTTTTGTGCGGCGTTAAAGCCCATCCAGTCGTAGTTTACCGCTTTCTACATACACGCCATTCCTTTTCCACCACTCACTCCAGTTTAATTAATTTCTTCGCCCATTAGCTTCTTGATTACATTAATACATAAGTTTTTTTTTTATTTTAGTGAAGTAACTTGTTGAAGATAAACTTTTATGCTTTTAGTTATACCAACGTAGCTTTATCGAGACGAGTCTTCTTGGGTCAGCCTTTTATTCTCGTTAATATGGTTAACGAAGGGATGACGCAAGAAATTATTCAACTAAGTAATTAAAAATGAAACTAAGCAATGATGAAACTTTTCAGCTGGTTTCACGCTCCTATGGCTTACAATTGCCCACGTAATATATTACTTCTGCATTATATTCATGATATCTAATCAAGTTATATTATTAGCTTAGGCTTTAACTGATAAATTTCAAAGTTATATTATTAATTTATGTTTCAAATATAAATATTACTAAAAAAATATGTCAAGTTTGATAAATTATCCAAAATAATACAACATATATAGTGACATAAGGTGAAGAAAACCAGAATTACATGCCATTCAAATTTCAAAATATAGAGTTAAAAATAAATAAAAAGGGAGGCCATTCTATTGCACGCTTGGAGTTGTAAGCAGAGTGGTGTGGTGTTACTTTGGTATTATGTGGTGTGCACATATTTAAAAATAAAACTGATTGTAGTTTTAAAAAAAAATTACTTGGTACATAGAAATCATAACCATAATCATTATGCTTCTCATTAGTTGGTGTTACCCGTGCTTATCTGTTCTAGCAATTATCAACTCCAAATAATACTTCCTCTGTGGCATTCATCTTATTTGTTGTTTCTTTTTCCGTTTATCCTGAATATAAAGTTCAATATATATTTAATATATATTTTTTCAATATAAGTTCAATTATATATATATATATATATTGTCAAATTCTATTTTCCAATATACTAGGATTGTTAAATATAGTAACTATTTCCAACAATTTTTTTACTTTATAGTCTTATAAGATGAGTGTTAAAATTGGAAATTGTTTTATACATTTACCTTCCGGATATTTTGTTACATGTATTAGCTAGTTAATGGGAAGGAGAGAGATAGATATAGTATTGTTTATCTGAGCACTTTTGGCTTTGAAATTCCAAATGTTGGGAATATGGCTTTAACTTTTATAAATTCCAAACACTGTTGTACTAATCAGTAATCTAATAATTCGTGTGCACTCAAAAAGTTGGGTTTAGTTCTTAGTGAAATGGACGAGTAGCTCGAGATAATAAAACATGCATGACACACACATGAAATGAAAAATATTGTACTAAAATTGATGAAGAAAAGTCTTACATTTTCCGAGAAAAATGTACCTTAATTTTGGTGGTGTCACCGTATTTTATTTGAATATTCATTCTAAAAATCGTCTCGCACGTCTAATGTTATGGTCATTCTTGCCATCTTATTTTCTGTTTCGAATTCGTCCGTCCCATTCATGATTTTTGGTATTGGATGAGTTATAAGTCGGCTATCACATTTTATAAATGTTGGAATTGAATGAAAACTATTCACATGCCCGTGACTCTTCACATGCACGTGACTCTTCACATGCACGAAAAGACACAATATATTGATTGAGTATTCAATATAGGCAGCTGAAGAATCACACATTTTCCTATATATACAACCTACATTTCTCATTCCAATACAACCATTCTCTCAATTCTCTCCACGTTCCCACGCTGATACAGTGCAGGTTCGGTTCAGTTCGCCGGTGTAGCGTAGCCTCGTGCTTTCGGTTAGCTGCTCGATTCCGTCGTTGTACCTTGGGAAACAGACACCACGCATAGCTTGATCCTTGGAAGCACTAGGGCGGGGTGAATCTGTTTTAAGGGAACTGTGTTAGAACACAGGCCTCGATTTACTTTCTGTTCCTAACGTTGTTCTTCAATCTGATTATTTCTTGTTATTCTGCTTGTGTATATTATTACCCTTCTTTTGCCTAACAATCTTAAAACAGATCCCTTAAAAATTATGGCTTCGAATGGTGCTGGCCCTACTAACTCTGCTGCCCCTGTGACTGCGTCGGTTAACCATGCCGAGAAGCCGGACAAGTTCAACGGTCTGGACTTCAAGCGGTGGCAGCATAAAATGCTATTCTACCTCGCCACATTGAACTTGGCTAGGTTCCTCACAGAGGAGGTCCCTAATTTTAAGGAAGGGGAACAGAATGCTGAATCTGTCAGCGCTGTTGAGGCTTGGAATCATTCTGATTTCTATGCCGAAATTACGTCCTAAATGGACTGGCCGATGCGTTATACAACGTTTTCTGTGAGAAGAAAACGGCCAAGGAACTGTGGGAATCCCTCGATCGAAAGTACAAAACCGAGGATGCTGGAGCCAAAAAATTCCTTGTTGGCCGATTCTTGGATTTCAAGATGTTGGATTCCAAGCCAGTTATAAGTCAAGTTCAGGAACTTCAGCTTATTCTGCACGATGTTCATGCTGAGGGGATGACCTTAAGTGAATCTTTCCAGGTGGCTGCGATTATCGAGAAACTGCCGCCGGCATGGAAAGAGTTCAAAAATTATTTGAAGCACAAGCGAAAGGAGATGAACGTTGACGAACTTGTTGTCCGACTTCGAATTGAAGAAGACAATAGGAACTCGATGTTGGATTCCAAGACCAGTTATAAGTCAAGTTCAGGAACTTCAGCTTATTACTGCACGATGTTCATGCTGAGGGGATGACCTTAAGTGAATCTTTCCAGGTGGCTGCGATTATCGAGAAACTGCCGCCGGCATGGAAAGAGTTCAAAAATTATTTGAAGCACAAGCGAAAGGAGATGAACGTTGACGAACTTGTTGTCCGACTTCGAATTGAAGAAGACAATAGGAACTCTGAAAGGCGTTTCTTTACTCCTAATGTTGCCAAAGCAAATGTTGGAACATGGCGACAAATATAATGCGAAAAGGAAGCCACGACCATCAGGGAAAGACTCTAAATTGGGAGCAAAGGAAGGCACTTTCAAGAAGAAATTCGTGGGAAAGTGCTATAATTGTGATGGGATGGGTCACAAGGCTTCGGATTGTAAGAAACCGAAGAGAGCCCGAGAGGCTAACACCGTGGATGACATCTCTCATGATGTCTCAAATATAAATATCCGTGCAGTTGTTTCTGAAGTAAATGTGATTGGTTCAAATCCAAGAGAGTGGTGGATTGATACTGGTGCCACTTGACATGTCTGCTCCGATAAGGAGATGTTTGCTACTCTACAAGAATCCGAAAATGGTGAGAAGTTGTACATGGGAAATTCAGAAACTTCTGAAATCAATGGACAAGTAAAGGTCGTCTTGAAGATGACTTCTGGAAAGGAACTGACTCTGAACAACGTGCTTTATGTCCCGGATATTAGAAAGAATTTGATATCCGATTCTCTGTTGAATAAGCATGGTTTTCGTATTGTTTTTGAGTCTGACAAGGTCGTTGTGTCTAAGAATGGAATGTATGTTGATAGGGGATATGTGAGTGATGGCTTGTTTAAGCTAAATGTAATGGCTATTAATCCCAAAGTGAATAAAATTAATCCTTCTGCTTATTTTCTTGAGTCTCCTTACTTGTGGCATGGTAGACTAGGTCACGTAAACTACGACACAATTCGTAGATTGATTAATTTAAAAAACATACCTACATTCCAAATAGACAAGAGCTGTCAGGCCCCGTGCTAATTACTCACAATTAACACTTAATAAACGCATAAACACGGAAGCTAAAATCAGGGCTTAAAAATTTTTCGAAATAATTTGGGCCTGAACGTAAAAACAAACATTCAAAATATCGATAATCAAAATATAAGTTAACTCAAACTTATACAACCCCATAAATATCAAGTCTAATACAAATCCCCAATACATAGAAACACGGGGCAGCCCACGGTTCAATACATAATACAATATACTGGGACTCATGGAAAAGGGGAGTCGACCAGCTGAACCTCCACTCTGTCCAGCCTGGCTACCTGAAGTTTTCTTCCATCTCCCAAGTAGCTTCCTCTCTACCATGTTTACTCCACTGGACCATCACCAAAGAAATGGTCTTGTTCCTGAGCTGCTTCTCCCTCCTATCCAAAATCTATAAGGGATATTCCACAGAACTCAAAGTCTGATCTAGCTCTACCTCGTCAGGTCTCAACACATGCGAAGGATCTGGCTCATACTTCCTTAGCATAGACACATGAAAAAAATCATGCAAGGAAGACAAATCTGGCGGCAACAACAACCGATAAGCCAAATGACCAATCTTCTCAACAATGTCATATGGTCCAACATAACGAGGAGCTAACTTTTCCTTGAGACCAAATTCATAACACTGCGAAAAGGAGAAACTTTCAGGAAAACCAGATCACCAACCTGAAACTCTAAAGGCCTACGCCTCTTATTCGCATAACTGGCTTGACGATCTTGTGCAGCTTTCATTCGCTGGCGAATCAGATCTACCTGATCTCTCATCTACTGCACAAATTCTGGAGAAGACAGCTGCTTCTCCCGCACTTCTTCCCAACACACAGACGATCTACACTTTCTGCCATACAAAGCTTCAAATGGTGCCATACCAATCGTGACCTGATAGCTGTTATTGTAGGAAAACTCAACCAGAGACAAAGAATCTTGCCAGCTACCACTAAAATCCATCACAACAGCTCTCAACATATCCTCTAAAATCTGGATAGTTCTCTCAGATTAGCCATATGTCTGGGGATGATACGCTGTACTCATCACCAATCTGGTACCCAAATATGTTTGCAAACTCTTCCAAAACCTGGAAGTAAACCTCGGAGCATGATCTGAAACGATAGAAACAGGCACACCATGCAATCTCACTACGAAATCTATGTACAAATTTGCCATCTTCTTCAAAGAATAGGACATATTGTAGGGGATGAAGTGAGCAGACTTCGACAACCGGTCTATCACAACCCACACAGTAGGGGTGTCAAATTCTGACCCGACCTGAACCCACCCAAAAAAAATCAGGTCGGGGTTGAGAAATTTCGGGTTGGTTCGGGTTCGGGTTGGTCAGGTCCGAGTCGGGTTCGGGTCAGATTTTTTTTTAAAATTTTTATCCAAACCCGACCCGAACCCACCCGATCCACCCAAATTGACACAAAATATAACCCAACCCGATAACCCGACCTTAACCCACCCAAAAAAATCAAGGTTCGGGTTGATACATTTCGGGTTGGTTAGGGTTCGGGTCGGGTTCGGGTTGAAATTTTTTTTTTGCTTTTTACCCCAACCCGACCCGAACCCATCCGACCCACTCGAATTGACACCCCTACCACACAACATCACATCCTCGACTGGAACGAGACAAATGCGTGACAAAATCCATTGCTATGTGCTCCCAATTCCACTGGGGAATCTCCAAACTCTGCAATAGACCACCTGGTCTCATCCTCTCGGCCTTAACTTGCTGACAATTCAAACAACGGGCTACAAAATCGACAACATCACTCTTCAAACCTGCCCACCAGTAATATTGCTTTAAGGCATGATACATCTTCCTTGTACCAGGATGAACACTGTGTCTACTACAGTGCGCTTCTCTCAAGATCTCCTCCTTCAAATCTATCAGATTTTACACAACCAACCTGCCACGAAATCTCAAACAACCATCAGACGAGACAGTATAATCCTCAATCTGTCCAGCTCTCACCTTTAGCTTCAAATCATGTATAGATGGATCTGTCCTCTGAGCTGCTCTAATGCTCACAACAATCTGTGGCTCAACTTGAAAAGAAGACACCACAACTGTGACGCCCGAACCCACGGGATCACGAAAAGTTGAGGTAATAAAAATTTTCGTAATAAAAGAAGGGCTAAAGACAATTTGTTATAAGTTGTATTTCTTATAACTTTAAAAAGAGATAGAAAACACGAAGACAAGATCTAACAGACTTATACTTGCGCGCCAACTACTGGAAAATTTGCAGAAAAACAGACTTCATTGATAATTGCAATTGCGATTTACAACAGCTGCTATTCTATATAAATGTACAACCGTTGCAACTGATTTAATACAGTACTTTTAAATCAAAACAACATCAACCGATGACACGGAAAACGCTGGCCTTTGACAAACACACACCACCCAGCAGCTGTTTCAAGTTTCACCTTCTGTTCGCTCTCCAGCTGTCGCACCTACACCATTTTAAAAGCTAATGAGCCTAGGGGCTCAGCAAGTAAAACCTGAATATAACAAGTTCAAATACGCAGGTGGACTTCTGATCAATACATAAGTTAAAGGAACATCAATGAAAAATATCATTTCTTTCATAAACAATTTGTAAACATTCATCCTTTCTTTCATGAACTTGGAGACAGGGGATAATAACCCAGATCTCGACATTAATAACATTTTCCTTAGATTTATGGCTCAGAAGCTCTCCTTAGGTCCGTGTTGCACCTGATCAAGTGACTACTGATATCAGCCTTAGCCATTGGCTTCTTTGCGAAAGGGCAACTGTGAGGATTCAGATTTCTAATTAATGATTAATAGGATTTTGAGTTAGATTAATCACGAGAATTAAGAATTTAGATTTCTGGAGTTTTGAATTTTAGTGAATCTGATTTGGAAATGTTTAGATCTCTAGTTGGGATTGTCCAGATTTTAATTGGTGTTTTTCGTGTGAAATCTGGTCGAGAAGTGTTGAGAATTAGAATGAATTTGATAGAGATCTGTTTTTCCTTTAGCGCTGCGTGTTTTGTCGTGAAAAATCAGAGTGAGCGCTGCGTTTGGTGAAAGCTGTTCGAATTTGAGAAGCTGGATCGTGAGAGATCTGGTGGTCGAGAAGAACGTGAGAAATGAATGCGTTGTTCTTTTGAAATTCAGATCTCATGACGTAAGCAGCTCTCATGTGTGACGTAAGCGTCGCTGGATGGTGATCGCATTTGGGTCGTAGCGAGAGATCTGGCAGCGCTTGAGGGTGACGTAAGCAGATCTGTTGTTAGAAGGCGCTGCTGGTTTTGTCGTGAAAAAGCAGAGTGAGCGCTGCGTTTGGTGAAAGCTGTTCGAATTTGAGAAGCTGGATCGTGAGAGATCTGGTGGTCGAGAAGAACGTGAGAAATGAATGCGTTGTTCTTTTGAAATTCAGATCTCATGACGTAAGCAGCTCTCATGTGTGACGTAAGCGTCGCTGGATGGTGATCGCATTTGGGTCGTAGCGAGAGATCTGGCAGCGCTTGAGAGTGACGTCAGCAGGTCTGGTGAATGACGTAAGCAGATCTGTTGTTAGAAGCGTGTAGCGTTCATTCGAGAGTTGCGCGGTAGATCTGATGACGTAGGCAAGTCTGCGGGTGACGTAAGCA
>KQ987754.1:191106-230983 GCA_001598015.1 Dorcoceras hygrometricum
ACTCCGTTTAGACCGTTTCAGCAGCCTGGCCCTTCGCGTTTTGGGCAGTCGTCTCAGCCTTTCTTCCCAGGACCCCAGCATGCTCAGGTTAACGCCATCACGAGGGAGCAGGCCGAGGAGACACCGAGCCGAGTGATTGGAGGTACATCTCAGCAGTTTCAGCAGCCCCGTATGGGTGAGACTCCGTTTAGACCGTTTCAGCAGCCTGGCCCTTCGCGTTTTGGGCAGTCGTCTCAGCCTTTCTTCCCAGGACCCCAGCATGCTCAGGTTAACGCCATCACGAGGGAGCAGGCCGAGGAGACACCGAGCCGAGTGATTGGAGGTACATGTCTTGTCTTTGACTTTCCTGCTCGTGTGTTGTTTGACACCGGTGCATCGCATTCGTTTATTTCTGATTCATTTTTTGTTGAGCATGGTCTGTGTACCGTTCCTTTGCGTGATGCCGTGTCTGTTTCTACCCCTGGTGGTGTGAGCCTGTTCTCCCAGGAGGTTTTGTTGGATGGTGTGTTGCGGTTTGGTGAGCATGTTTTGTTAGCGAACTTAATCCGTTTGATGCTTTGGGATTTCGATTGCATAGTTGGGATGGATGTGCTGTCCAACTATAGGGCCTCCGTGGACTGCTTCCATGGGATTGTGCGCTTTAGGCCTTTGTCTGGCGAGAAGTGGGACTTCTACGGCCAGGTTTCGTGATCGAAGATTCCGTTGGTTTCCGCTATGGAGATGTTTAGCTTGTTGTCTTTGGGGAATGCTGGCTTTTTGATCTATGCTTTGGATGCGTCTTCTTCTTCCAGTGTTCAGCCTAGTGACGTTCCCGTGGTGCAACACTTCCCCGACGTGTTTCCGGAGGAGATTCCTGGTTTTCCTCCGAGGCGGGAGATAGACTTCAGCATAGAGCTGGTGCCTGGCACAGCTCCGATTTCACGTGCTCCGTATCGTCTGGCGCCTACGTAGTTGAGAGAACTCAAGGTACAGTTAGATGATTTGCTGGAGAAAGGTTTTATTCGCCCTAGTATGTCACCGTGGGGAGCGCCCCATCTTGTTTGTGAAGAAGAAGGATGGCTCAATGCGGATGTGCATTGATTTTCGCCAGTTGAATAAAGTCATTGTCAAGAATAAGTACCCGTTGCCGAGAATCGATGATCTGTTTGATCAATTGCAGGGTTCTGCGGTGTATTCTAAGATTGATCTTCGTTCAGGGTACCATCAGCTCAGAGTGAGGGAACAAGATGTCGTGAAGACTGCGTTTCGTACGAGGTACGGACATTTTGAGTTTTTGGTGATGCCGTTTGGGTTGTGTGTTGATGCAGAATGGTAGAGTCATTGCGTATGCCTCGCGGCAGTTGAAACCGCACGAGACTCGTTACCCCGTCCATGATTTGGAGTTAGCAGCGGTGGTCTTTGTGTTAAAGATCTGGCGTCACTACCTGTATGGCGAGCAGTTTGTGGTGTACTCCGACCACAAAAGTTTGCAGTACTTGTTTTCGCAGCCTGACTTGAACATGAGACAGCGTCGGTGGATGGAGTTGGCCTAGGAAGTCGAACGTAGTGGCCGATGCGTTGAGAAGGAAGGCGAGTGAGATGCTGGCTTCGTTGTACATCTCTAAGGATCAAGAGCATCTCAACACTACGGGTTGGAGATTCTACCCGGCTGAGGATTGTGTGATGGTTTCATCGTTCAAGTGGAACCACAGATTTTTTCCAGCATTCGAGCAGCTCAAAGGACCGATCCGTCTATCCACGAATTGAAGTTGAAAGTCAGGGCTGGCGAGCTTGAGGACTATTCTGTCTCGTCCGATGGTTGTTTGCGTTTCCGGGACAGGTTGGTTGTGCCCAATTTGATTGAAGGAGGAGATCCTTTGTGAGGCGCGCAGCAGACATAGTGTTCATCCTGGTGCACGGAAGATGTACCATGCTTTGAAGCCGCACTTTTGGTGGGCTGGCCTGAAGAGTGACGTTGCTGGTTTTGTAGCTCGTTGTTTAAACTGCCAGATGGTAAAGGCCAAAAGGATGAGACCCGGTGGTCTGTTGTAGAGTTTAGAGGTGATATCTTGGCTTATGATGCTTAGGCCTGTACTTCATGTCCTTCATAAAAGCTTTTGAGAACTGGCCTGGCTTTATTCGACTAGATTTGGGTTGACCCCTCATCTGTTCTACACGTTTCTTAAGCCAGCTCTCTTTTGGATTTTCAGGAGCAGTATACCCCAGCCCGCAATATCTACCTTCCCAGATATGAGGTTTAACTGCTATCGGTGACTTCTCAGATTTTGCCTCTTCAGGTTGTCCCGTCCTGGATTTTACAAAATTCATTGTATGGAACTTTGTCCTATCCAGCTGTGGGTGAGTACTGATTTCTGCTGTACTGCTTTCATCACTACCATAGCCAAGTCCGGATTTATCACCAAACGGCTTCATATCTCCTTGCAGTTTTTGAAGAAATGCAGAAGATTTGGTCCAGGAACTTATGGTCTAAGCTAAGTGATGATTCTCATTCATTATTTCTTGCGACCTGCTTCCGAGCTCCTCGCTTTCGCTTGAGAGCAGCCTGCATTTCGTCTGAGCTTACAAGCTCAGGTTTTGTGGCACGACTCTCCTTTTCAGCCTTGAACTCCTCAAATGATCGAGAAAGCTTCTTGTACTCGTGAACCATGTCATTCAGTGCAGTGAAAAGGTCCTCTCGTGTAAACTCTAGATTAGAAAAGTCGAATACCTCGTCAGTGTCATTGTCCATTAGACACTGAACTTCATCATCACTCTCGCTTGATGAGGATGTCCCTGAGATGGACTCCTCATGTCAGGCCTCGTGCTCTACTCAGAGTTAAACCACGCAAAACAATAGCGGAAGCATACAAAAGTGGCTTAAAATTTTCGCTTTGGCCTGACGATTAAAACGTATAATTTAAAATACAACAATACTTAAAATATCCCAATTTACCAAATCTATTCAGTACAACTGTACAACATTAAAACATATATCAAGTACTAAACAACAACTACGAAAAAGCACAGGACAACCCCCGGCTATCATTACTGATACATAATATGCTATACGCTAACTTGGACACTCTAACCACCTCCTGAGGCACCTCCAGCTGAGTCTACTCCACGACCAGCAGAGAAACCATGGTAACCTGAAAACACATACAGGAAAATAATACCAAGCCCCAGAGGGACATGGGTCAAATCCCAGTACGAAGAGAAACTGAAAAACAGCAGTTAGATAGCAACAGAAAAAATGCAAATGCTATGCATGAGATCAAGGCTACAACCGAACACAGGGAGCCAAAGGATTCCAAAGTCAGCTCAACAACTGGAATTTGAATAGAAGACAGTGGCCACAATGTGTGTGAGTATATGGGAGCTACCCACTCGTCTCAGCACATGGTACCAGGTGCATAAACAATGCTCAACCTGCTGTTGCCCAACACATGAGATGTGGGAGTTACCCACTCCGCTCACGGTGGCTAACAATCCCAGCAGGGAGATGAGGTACGGGAGTTACCCGCTCGCCTCTACAAACACCCTGGCATGCTCAATTCAACAATCGAAAGGCACAGCTACAAGAGATCTGAAACAACATGGAACAGATGCGTGTATGCAGTGCAACACAATGAAACATATAACAAACAATATACACAGCATCACAGATAGCAAGCATAAGCACATATCCATGCCAAATCTCAACACTGTAAGAAGCTCACATCCGTACCTCAAGTCTCTGTGCAACAATTACTACAAACTGGGTCCGAGCAACGCCGATCTCACACCTGCTAAGCCAATTACAAACAACTACTCAAGGACCGAAACACAGAAGAGCAACAGCTAGGAGCTACGAACTCGACCAGCGCTCATCATACCCTTCTAACACAACAGAAGGCTCTAACAAAGCACAAGGTAGAAGCTGAACACTTACCCCAACAAGTTAGGATGGTATGCTAACAAACTACAAAAGGGAGATTTCTTCGCGCACCTCACCAGCTTCAAGCAAACGTCCGAAAGCTATATCCAAACGAAGCGTCTCAGCAAGAGGAGTCCAACACTACCAATCTTACTTCAATCGGAGCTGTCTACCGTCGACAATCGAAGAAGGTAAGGTTCGGTGAACAGTAGCTAGGGTATCGCGATAGAGTTTGCTATCGGGAAATATTCTAAGTGTCGGGAACAATAATAGAGAACAAGGTCAAGCTCCCTTTTAAATCTCACAGCTTACTGAAACTAGAAACAGATCCACCGACAACTTAAGCTAACACAACTGGTATTCCCGCTGGATTCAAATCTCTCAACAGATCTCTCTCTATGCCAAGACAGATCTCTACAAACTCAAACGACGTCGCAGAGAACTACTGTCGCAGTTGGACACGTCACCCACTACTCACTGCTGAACAACTAACCAACGTCTGATAGCAACGCAACATCAGATCTCTCACACAGCTGAAAGATAACGCAACTCACAGCTGAGTCTCTACCGCTAATACAAAACGCTGTGGTTCCAACTAATCCAAACGACAACGTACCAACACCCAAAACTGAAAACACGCTAGGAGACATCTGAACGCCCTCGATAACAGACTTCTCCTCAAAACTGGAAACCAACAAACCAGCGACAGCTGCTCACATCATCACTGCTGAACGCTAGCACTCAGCGATGACCCACGCTAACTTCTGAACAGATCTGAAGCACAAACTCTAACTCTCCAGACTTGATCCAAGGACCAAAACAAATCCGATAGCTTCTTCAAGCACATCGACGCAAATATGATCTCAATAAAACCCGATTAATTAACTCAATTAATCTCATCAGCTTTTGGGTCTCACACCTTAGAACCTATATCTGCCCAAGAACTCTTGTTCTATTCGCCTACCATGGTTTTCTCATTCCTCCTCTTTCTATAGAATTTCTTCTCCTTCTTTTCCTTGATGCTGCGAACTGGTTGTCTTCTTGTGTCCTGCTTTGGCTTCTTTCAGTCAGCTATGAAATGACATATCTTCCACAGTTGTAACATTTATCATCAGAATAAATATTACAATTGTTTTTAGTTGAATCGAAAGAGTTAGGTTTAGAGTTGGTTTTCCGCATAAACCACCCAAACTTCTTTACGAAGAGGGCCATAACGTCGTTGTTGAGTTCCTCAGCTGATTTTCTTTGCGGACTCTGTTCAGGGATGGCTGCAGCAAGAGCTTTGGTCGGCTGTGATGTTGAAGGCTCTGACTCTGCTCGGGTCTCTAACTCAAACTCATAGGCCTTCAAGTTTGCAAATAGATCATGAAGCTCTATCTTGTTCAAGTTCTTCGACTCCCTCATGGCCATTGTCTTAACATCCCATTCCCTGGGAAGCGCCCTCATAACCTTCAGGGATAGCTCCCTGTTGCTGTATTCCTTGCCCAATCTGGTCAGCTCTATCACCAGCGAGCTGAACCTTTCATCAAACTCTGTCATGTTCTCTTCGGGCTTCATCTTTATTAGCTCGAATTTCTGCAGAGTCACAGTCGACTTGTTTTCCTTTGTCTGCTCATTCCCTCGCAGATTTGAGTTAATGTTTCCCAGATCTCCTTCGCTGTGGTACAAGTCTGATCTTGCTGAACATGTTGTTGTCCAGCGTCTTATAAAGGATGGCTTGGCCACATTATCCAGATTGGCCTCTTTCTTGTCCTCCGTGGTCCACTCCTTCCTGGGCTTTTCCACCCACTGTGATGCACCAGCAGATTAGGCTACAACTGTGTTTTCCTCATGATCTTGATCGGACCGTCTGTAATGAAGAACCACATGTCGTCATCCTGCGGTTCCAAGTGAGCTTGCATCCGGATTTTCTAGACGTCGTACTCCTCCTTCGAAAACATAGGAATCTTGGTATGAGAAATATACATATTTAATGAATGAAGATAAGAATACTGTTCAGACACTGAGATACCGAGCTCTGATACCACTTGTTGGGGGGATGAATGAACTCCTTTGCTAATTTTTCACGAAAAGTGTTTTAAAAAGATTTTACAGCCCTCAGCTAACCTCTAAGCTGAGTTACCAGCTTGAATGATCTCAGTGTAAACTGTTGTCTCTGAATGAAGCGCACAAGTGTGATTTTAATCACAACTCTAAGGAATGTTTAAAGAAAATGTTTTCAGAATTGAGTTATGTTTTATGCTTTCGTTCCTTTCCAGATTTCTCTGTTATGTTTTACGCTTGTTTATTCATAAGCGTAGTTAAAGTTTCAGACTCCAGTATGTACCAGTTAACGAACGATTATATTTTATGTTTGATACTTCCAGACTTTACCTGCTGGGCCTTTGGCTCACTAGTTTTCATTGAGTGCAGGTAATGAGCAGTTAAGAGCTGGATGGAGCTGAACAGAAAGGAAGGAGGTGTTTATCATGGACATCAGATTTCACAGTTTCTTTTGTTCCAGATTTCACGTTTTCCTTTTGGGTTATCTAGTACTGTACAAAACTTTTGCTGTTGTATATACTAGACCAGATTTCTAGTGTATCTATGTTGTAGAAATCTGTCCAGACTTCATTACGAAGGAATGTAACCATTTTGTTTAAATTACCAGATTTATATTTTTCACGTCTTTTAATTATAGAATCTGATTCTCGTTTACGTTGAGAGTTCGAATGTTATTCTTATTTCATTCCAAAGAAAGTTAGTAGCGGCCTAGTATTTTGATGTTCGAACTTCCTATAACTTTCAATTGAACCCACAAAATTCTTGAATTCCGTTAATAACAGTACGGGTCGTTACAAATAGGCCTGGTGACCCGGGTTCAATTCCCTGGGGAGGCAGTTTAACCACACTTCCAGGGATGTGGATAGTCCTATGAGTATGGGTTCACCCTCCAGGGTCTCCACAGTAGGGAGCTGGGCAGTGTCATCCAGATAAGAGGATAGTTTATAATTTAAAAACTCAGTTCCTCTATCACTTCTTATCCGGTTAAAACTGCAAGATTTGTCATTTTGTAAACGTCTTAAAAGCTTTATCAGCTGGTCCGCAGTTTGATATTTTGATTTTAAAAGCAAAACTCATGTAAATTTTGAAAAATCATCAACAACTACAAGGGTGTATTTCATTCCCCTTAAGCTGTTCATGGGTATGGGACCAAAAAGATCCATGTGTAAAAGTTCCAGGTTTCGAGAAGTTTTGTTACTGCCTCTGTTTTTTTTAATTTGATTTAATATGTTTTCATAGCTGATACGCAGAGTAAATCTTGTATTTTGAAAATTTATTTTAGGCAAGCCATTAACCAATTCACGCAAACTCAGATTAGCAATAGTTTTAAAGTTTAAATGGTTCATCCGCTGATTCCATAGCCAGCTCTTAGAAGAGTCAGCTATCAGGCAAGTTTTTTTAGAATGCGGCTGATCTGACCAGTCTATTTTGTAGGTATTCCCCGATCATAACCTACCAGCATGTAATGCTCATAACTTCCCTCTAGATCTAGCTGCTATCGAAGCTCCAACAAATGGATAAGACTTGTTCTTAGTCTAGATTAGTGGAGAGTGGTTTTTGAAAATATAATATTTCTATATTTCAATTTTAAAGAAAATATAAGGAGAAATAAACAAGGTCAGACCTTCCGGATTCTGAATTGTGCATGTGTGCTTTTGAAATTTAACAGAATAATTGTTGTCACACAACTGACTGATACTAATCAAATTGTAACACAAGTTCTCAACTATAAGAACATTGTTGACAGTAATGTTACCATGGGTAAGCTTACCATTACCCACAGTGTTATCACTTGAATTATCACCAAAGGTGACCTTAGGTCTACTGCATGTATTCAGGTTTGATAACAGCTTCGGGTTACAGGTCATGTGCCTTGCACAGCCACTGTCCAATTACCAGGTTGAATTATTCAGCCCTGTAATCTGCTGTACCTGTAATCACAAACAATACAGAGTTTGGTACCCTTTTGGTTTACTTGGGTCCAGGCTTCATTAATCCCTTCGGGACCCATACTTGGATAATCTTAAAATCTCTACCAGTATGTGCATCAAGGCATGTGTGTGATTTATGGGTTCTTGTGATCTGAAGTTTGTCTGATAAACTGTAGGTTTGCCTTGATATCTTGGCTTATGATGCTTAGGCCTGTACTTCATGTCCTTCATAAAAGCTTTTGAGAACTGGCCTGGCTTTATTCGACTAGATTTGGGTTGACCCCTCATCTGTTCTACACGTTTCTTAAGCCAGCTCTCTTTTGGATTTTCAGGAGCAGTATACCCCAGCCCGCAATATCTACCTTCCCAGATATGAGGTTTAACTGCTATCGGTGACTTCTCAGATTTTGCCTCTTCAGGTTGTCCCGTCCTGGATTTTACAAAATTCATTGTATGGAACTTTGTCCTATCCAGCTGTGGGTGAGTACTGATTTCTGCTGTACTGCTTTCATCACTACCATAGCCAAGTCCGGATTTATCACCAAACGGCTTCATATCTCCTTGCAGTTTTTGAAGAAATGCAGAAGATTTGGTCCAGGAACTTATGGTCTAAGCTAAGTGATGATTCTCATTCATTATTTCTTGCGACCTGCTTCCGAGCTCCTCGCTTTCGCTTGAGAGCAGCCTGCATTTCGTCTGAGCTTACAAGCTCAGGTTTTGTGGCACGACTCTCCTTTTCAGCCTTGAACTCCTCAAATGATCGAGAAAGCTTCTTGTACTCGTGAACCATGTCATTCAGTGCAGTGAAAAGGTCCTCTCGTGTAAACTCTAGATTAGAAAAGTCGAATACCTCGTCAGTGTCATTGTCCATTAGACACTGAACTTCATCATCACTCTCGCTTGATGAGGATGTCCCTGAGATGGACTCCTCATGTCAGGCCTCGTGCTCTACTCAGAGTTAAACCACGCAAAACAATAGCGGAAGCATACAAAAGTGGCTTAAAATTTTCGCTTTGGCCTGACGATTAAAACGTATAATTTAAAATACAACAATACTTAAAATATCCCAATTTACCAAATCTATTCAGTACAACTGTACAACATTAAAACATATATCAAGTACTAAACAACAACTACGAAAAAGCACAGGACAACCCCCGGCTATCATTACTGATACATAATATGCTATACGCTAACTTGGACACTCTAACCACCTCCTGAGGCACCTCCAGCTGAGTCTACTCCACGACCAGCAGAGAAACCATGGTAACCTGAAAACACATACAGGAAAATAATACCAAGCCCCAGAGGGACATGGGTCAAATCCCAGTACGAAGAGAAACTGAAAAACAGCAGTTAGATAGCAACAGAAAAAATGCAAATGCTATGCATGAGATCAAGGCTACAACCGAACACAGGGAGCCAAAGGATTCCAAAGTCAGCTCAACAACTGGAATTTGAATAGAAGACAGTGGCCACAATGTGTGTGAGTATATGGGAGCTACCCACTCGTCTCAGCACATGGTACCAGGTGCATAAACAATGCTCAACCTGCTGTTGCCCAACACATGAGATGTGGGAGTTACCCACTCCGCTCACGGTGGCTAACAATCCCAGCAGGGAGATGAGGTACGGGAGTTACCCGCTCGCCTCTACAAACACCCTGGCATGCTCAATTCAACAATCGAAAGGCACAGCTACAAGAGATCTGAAACAACATGGAACAGATGCGTGTATGCAGTGCAACACAATGAAACATATAACAAACAATATACACAGCATCACAGATAGCAAGCATAAGCACATATCCATGCCAAATCTCAACACTGTAAGAAGCTCACATCCGTACCTCAAGTCTCTGTGCAACAATTACTACAAACTGGGTCCGAGCAACGCCGATCTCACACCTGCTAAGCCAATTACAAACAACTACTCAAGGACCGAAACACAGAAGAGCAACAGCTAGGAGCTACGAACTCGACCAGCGCTCATCATACCCTTCTAACACAACAGAAGGCTCTAACAAAGCACAAGGTAGAAGCTGAACACTTACCCCAACAAGTTAGGATGGTATGCTAACAAACTACAAAAGGGAGATTTCTTCGCGCACCTCACCAGCTTCAAGCAAACGTCCGAAAGCTATATCCAAACGAAGCGTCTCAGCAAGAGGAGTCCAACACTACCAATCTTACTTCAATCGGAGCTGTCTACCGTCGACAATCGAAGAAGGTAAGGTTCGGTGAACAGTAGCTAGGGTATCGCGATAGAGTTTGCTATCGGGAAATATTCTAAGTGTCGGGAACAATAATAGAGAACAAGGTCAAGCTCCCTTTTAAATCTCACAGCTTACTGAAACTAGAAACAGATCCACCGACAACTTAAGCTAACACAACTGGTATTCCCGCTGGATTCAAATCTCTCAACAGATCTCTCTCTATGCCAAGACAGATCTCTACAAACTCAAACGACGTCGCAGAGAACTACTGTCGCAGTTGGACACGTCACCCACTACTCACTGCTGAACAACTAACCAACGTCTGATAGCAACGCAACATCAGATCTCTCACACAGCTGAAAGATAACGCAACTCACAGCTGAGTCTCTACCGCTAATACAAAACGCTGTGGTTCCAACTAATCCAAACGACAACGTACCAACACCCAAAACTGAAAACACGCTAGGAGACATCTGAACGCCCTCGATAACAGACTTCTCCTCAAAACTGGAAACCAACAAACCAGCGACAGCTGCTCACATCATCACTGCTGAACGCTAGCACTCAGCGATGACCCACGCTAACTTCTGAACAGATCTGAAGCACAAACTCTAACTCTCCAGACTTGATCCAAGGACCAAAACAAATCCGATAGCTTCTTCAAGCACATCGACGCAAATATGATCTCAATAAAACCCGATTAATTAACTCAATTAATCTCATCAGCTTTTGGGTCTCACACCTTAGAACCTATATCTGCCCAAGAACTCTTGTTCTATTCGCCTACCATGGTTTTCTCATTCCTCCTCTTTCTATAGAATTTCTTCTCCTTCTTTTCCTTGATGCTGCGAACTGGTTGTCTTCTTGTGTCCTGCTTTGGCTTCTTTCAGTCAGCTATGAAATGACATATCTTCCACAGTTGTAACATTTATCATCAGAATAAATATTACAATTGTTTTTAGTTGAATCGAAAGAGTTAGGTTTAGAGTTGGTTTTCCGCATAAACCACCCAAACTTCTTTACGAAGAGGGCCATAACGTCGTTGTTGAGTTCCTCAGCTGATTTTCTTTGCGGACTCTGTTCAGGGATGGCTGCAGCAAGAGCTTTGGTCGGCTGTGATGTTGAAGGCTCTGACTCTGCTCGGGTCTCTAACTCAAACTCATAGGCCTTCAAGTTTGCAAATAGATCATGAAGCTCTATCTTGTTCAAGTTCTTCGACTCCCTCATGGCCATTGTCTTAACATCCCATTCCCTGGGAAGCGCCCTCATAACCTTCAGGGATAGCTCCCTGTTGCTGTATTCCTTGCCCAATCTGGTCAGCTCTATCACCAGCGAGCTGAACCTTTCATCAAACTCTGTCATGTTCTCTTCGGGCTTCATCTTTATTAGCTCGAATTTCTGCAGAGTCACAGTCGACTTGTTTTCCTTTGTCTGCTCATTCCCTCGCAGATTTGAGTTAATGTTTCCCAGATCTCCTTCGCTGTGGTACAAGTCTGATCTTGCTGAACATGTTGTTGTCCAGCGTCTTATAAAGGATGGCTTGGCCACATTATCCAGATTGGCCTCTTTCTTGTCCTCCGTGGTCCACTCCTTCCTGGGCTTTTCCACCCACTGTGATGCACCAGCAGATTAGGCTACAACTGTGTTTTCCTCATGATCTTGATCGGACCGTCTGTAATGAAGAACCACATGTCGTCATCCTGCGGTTCCAAGTGAGCTTGCATCCGGATTTTCTAGACGTCGTACTCCTCCTTCGAAAACATAGGAATCTTGGTATGAGAAATATACATATTTAATGAATGAAGATAAGAATACTGTTCAGACACTGAGATACCGAGCTCTGATACCACTTGTTGGGGGGATGAATGAACTCCTTTGCTAATTTTTCACGAAAAGTGTTTTAAAAAGATTTTACAGCCCTCAGCTAACCTCTAAGCTGAGTTACCAGCTTGAATGATCTCAGTGTAAACTGTTGTCTCATGTAACAAAAATATTTGTGCAGAAATAACACGATTTGACAGTGAACAGGTTGAAAACTTAAACTAAAAACTGAATGCAGTAAATAAAAGAGATATGATTTGTTTATGGAAGTTCGGAGCTTAAACTCCTACATCCCCGATTCTTCCAACTGGAAGGATTTCCACTAGAAGATTTGGTTACAATAGCTACTGCTATAACCCAGTCCAACAGCCAACAGCTGCAAGAACTCCTAGAACCCTTACAACAGAAACAGACTCGTGATCTATTCTGGAATACAAATTATAGCTCTAAGTTGTTACAGTTTTTGCACTCTCAGCTATAGGCTGGCTCAGCTTTTCAAGCTCTCTCGCACTCTGTCTATGATATACAATGTAAGCTTAAAACTACAGAGTGTTTTTCGACAATTTGTGTAACACAGAAAACTGATAACAAGCTGCGTGTGTGTCACTCTTTGTAAGCTGGTTTGAGAATTGTGAACTCTGTGTACAGTTCGTAGAGTTTTCAGTTTTCGCGAATGTATAATGTTTTCATTCCCAATCACATTTGCTTGTGTTGTGTATGATCCCTTCGAACTGATTTTCTTCTCCAATTTATACTTTTTGGATCAATGGTAATAAATGTTACCAGTAGATACGTCGTATAGATCCGAAGTGAGTTATCTGTGGAGTCTTTAATGCTTGTAATTTCATGTACGTCTTCATTAAATTCTTTTCTATTTTAGCATACATTCCGTCGTACTCAGTTGAAAACAGATCTCTGGTATACCTAGAATTTGCTAAAAGTAGTTTCAACGACTACAAGAGATCCTGAGAAGTCAACACATCAAATCAAATTATACGATACCTCAAAATAATCTGAAGACCTTTTAGCTGAGTTATCTTCACTCAGCTTGGCTCCGATCTGATCATTGTGATGAACTGCTCTAATATGCTCTAAGCTGATCTGCTCTAATCTGATCTGCTCTAATCTGTTCTAAACAGATCTGCTCATCTCTTTGTTCTGTACTATTCCAGATTGTAATATTTGTTCATTTTGCTTCTCTGATCAGATCGCGGTATATGGAACTGTTGTTCTGAACCAATTTTGCTCCGATCTGGTCACTCAACTGGTCCGATATCACAGTTCTCGCTCTGTGCTGATATGTCCAAGCTGGTTTATCTGAGTTGGTTTGTCCTTAACCAGCTTAGATCGGATCTAAAATCTTTGAGCTGGTTTGTCCTTAACCAGATTAACCCTGATCTGATACGAGAAATCAATGCAGTAAGCTCCGTCCTGATCTGATAGATTATTCTCTGAGCTGATTGATTAATCTCTTTTTTTCTTTCACCGAAACTTAAATACTCCATCAAATTACTTCTTATGTTCATTTACCATTAATTCACTAGTGAGTGATTCAATTTATAATACAATTATAAATTAGTTGGGCCCACACTCAGTTCTAGAATTAACAAATGAGAGAATCGTAGTTCTACTTCTCTCAAGAAGGAATGGTTCCATGTTTGTGAATTTATATTCCCAACTATTCATCTTAAATGAAAATCTAAAATACAAGTATTGAGAATGAATGATCTTAAAAGTAAATTAAGAATTACATTAGAATGAACAGGAGTCTCTAATCACTTCAGGATTAAGATTTTCCATATATGATCATCTTTATGATTTAATTTGACTTCATAAAAGTAACGGAATTTATTATGAAATGTCTAATTAAATCGATCCAAGTCCTACATAATCTTATTATATATGAATTTTGTGAGACCTGGATTTGTAATTTCGATTGTAACGTTGGAATGAATCGATATATATATAGAGGTTTTAGATCTCTTTTCTGGGTGTTTGAGTTGCAGTTTCGGGTTCCATTTCGTGTGTTGAACAATTCTGGAGATTTTGTAATTTTCGCATATTAGAGGTACCTGCTGGTTGGTGTGTCAGCTGATGTTTATAGTTAGCTGCTGGTTGAGGTCAACGCGAGTCAACTTTCCTGTAGCGCAGGAGGAAGTACTTTGCCTGGTTTTATGCGTTGCTGCTGGATGACCAGCAGTTAGTATTTGGAATCACGAATCCTAAGCGACGTCGTTTGGATTAGTTGTTGCGACGTCGTTTCATTTAGTTGGAACGCTGCGTTTTGGAATTTCGCGTGCGACCAGCAGCAAGAATCTTTGCTTTTCGATTCAGCAGATGGTTTGAGAAACCAGCAGATGGTAGCTCTGCTGACTTGCGCTATGCGACGTCGTTTGGGTTAGTCGCTGCGACGCCGTTTTGAGTTATGTTGTAAAGCGTTCGCTATTGTTGCTGCTGGAAGCAGCAGGTTCGTTGTGAAGAAATGTGTCTGCTGAATTGTTGTTACTGCTGATTTGAGATTTCGTTGTATCTGCTGATTTTTTTTGTCGGTGAGCTGTTTTGAAGATTTCAGCAGAGGCGGAATTTATATATTTTAAAGACTTGGTCTTTGAGTTGAGATACAAAAATCCCACACTTAGAATATTTTTCCAGCCTTTCGTTCTCTGTTTTTTTTTTCTCAACCCTCATTACTGTTCACCGTGAGCTTCTCTGGTAGATTCCCGTCGATTCCGGCCGTTGTTTTGGGCAATTGAGGTAGTGTTGGACTCCTCTCGTGAAGCTCTTCCTTTTCGTACCAGTTTTAGAAGCTGAAATTGGCTAGTTGAGGAACGAGAAGTTGCTGCCAGTTCGTGAATTTTGTAGTAGCAGGTAGAACTTCATTCCTCGCGTTGAGATCTTGTTTTCTAGCTTTGTTTTAAGCTTCTTGCGCAGTTGTGGTAGTGGGAAACAGTGTTGGTTGAGTGTAGCTCCCAGCCGTGATTTTCTGTTAGATCCCTGAGTTATACGCTTATTGTTTAGCAGGCTTTTACCAGAGTCTTCGGGATTTCTAGCAGGGTTATTGTACTCAGTATAAGGTACGGATTTGAGCTTATAAATTCCAGCATAGTGATGGCTTGGATATTTGCGAGATGGCTATCTGTTGGCTGCCCTGCGTTGTTGCCTGCTGAGGCTATGTTTTGGGTTTGTCGTGTGTTATATGGTGTATGCTACCAGCTGATGGTAGCTCTGCTGACTTGCGCTATGCGACGTCGTTTGGGTTAGTCACTGCGACGCCGTTTTGGATTGTGTTAGAAGGCGTTCACTATTGTTGCTGCTGGAAGCAGCAGTTTCGTTGTGAAGAAATGTGTCTGCTGAATTGTTGTTCCTGCTGATTTGAGATTTCGTTGTATCTGCTGATTTTTGTCGGTGAGCTGTTTTGAAGATTTCAGCAGAGGCGGGATTTATATATTTAAAAGACTTGGTCTTTGAGTTGAGATACAAAAATCCCACACTTAGAATATTTTTCCAGCCTTTCGTTCTCTGTTTTTCTCAACCCTCATTACTGTTCACCGTGAGCTTCTCCGGTAGATTCTCGTCGATTCCGGCCGTTGTTTTGGGCAATTGAGGTAGTGTTGGACTCCTCTCGTGAAGCTCTTTCTTTTCGTACCAGTTTTAGAAGCTGAAATTGGCTAGTTGAGGAACGAAAAGTTGCTGCCAGTTCGTGAATTTTGTAGTAGCAGGTAGAACTTCATTCCTCGCGTTGAGATCTTGTTTTCTAGCTTTGTTTTAAGCTTCTTGCGCAGTTGTGGTAGTGGGAAACAGTGTTGGTTGAGTGTAGCTCCCAGCCGTGATTTTCTGTTAGATCCCTGAGTTATACGCTTATTGTTTAGCAGGCTTTTACCAGAGTCTTCGGGATTTCTAGCAGGGTTATTGTGCTCAGTAAAAGGTACGGATTTGAGCTTATATTACGGCGAGGCTACGGCTTGGAGGAATTGTGAGAGGGACTTGCTGGTTTATGTGTTATGTACTTGCTGAAGTTGTTACTGCTTTTGTATATGTTGATATGCTTGTCATCTCCAGTATGTACATACACATAATTGCATTTCATCCCAGCTTTACTGCCATTGTTTCGTTGTTCTGTCCTGTTCTTTACCAGGTTGCGAGGGCGAGCGGTAATACCGCACTCTCATCTCCCTGCTGGGATCGTAGCCACCATGCGCCGAGTGGTTAATTACCACAGTTCATGGGCGAGGCAACAGCAGGTAGAGTTGTTTGATGCAGCCACCTTTAGCGTATCGGTTGTTGTTGCCGTTAGAGTTGTCCTCTCTTCACGATGTATTCCATGTGTCGATGTTGAGGAAGTATGAGCCAGATCCGTCTCATGTGCTTGGAACTGACGAGGTAGAGCTAGATCAGTCATTGAGTTATCAGGAATATCCTTTGCAGATCCTTGGCAGAAAAGAGAAACAGCTGAGGAATAAGACCATTCCGCTAGTAATGGTGCAATGGAGCAAGCATGGAAGGGAAGAAGCTACTTGGGAACTGGAAGAAAAGATGCAGCGCGAGTGGCCGCATCTGTTTGAGTAGCTGTTGAGCTAGATTATCCAGTAGCTTGTAGTTTTGCTGTATTCCTTCCTTAGATGTTGTAAATTTTTTGCTCAGTTATCTTGAACTCTTGTCCTTGTGTTGGGCGAGTTCTGGTGTTAGTTTTTAGTTTCTATTCTGGTCTCTGCTGTTGTTTTGTTGATTCAGAATTGTTGTTTGATTTCGGGGACGAAATCCTTTTTAGTGGGGGAGAGTTGTGGACCTGGAATTATTAATTACGATTGATTGTTGGAATTGATCGGTTGTTTAGAGATTTTGTGGCTTAGAATCTCTGTTTCGATGTGGAGTTGTAGTTTTTGTGTCGATTTCCCTCCTTAGAACAATTCTGGAGATTTTCGTAATTTTGGGTTTAGAGGTATCTGCTGGTAGCAGATTTGACGACGTCATGCTATATGTTGGAATCGAAGTCGCTGACGTAAGCTTTGCTGTTGGTAGTTTAGCGCATTTTGTATCGCGGGGATTGTTACGCTGTCGTATTGAGGTTGGAAAGGTCTGTCAGCAGGTGGTGTTGTTAGCGTAACGTTGTGCGAGAGCTGGCGACAGCAACGCTTACGTGGATTTCAGCAGGGGCGCGCTATAGGATTTCGAAATGGTGACGTTTTATAAAGCAACGGTTGATTTATATCTGTCAGCAGATAGTTCCTGTAGCAGGTATTAGACGTCGTCGTTTGGGTTAGTAGAGGCGACGTCGTTTTGAGGAACCAGTCGATAGTTTATGTGACCTACTGATGGCAGATATGCTGACGTGCGCTATGCGACGTCGTTTGAGTTAGTTGCGACGCTGCGTTTCGATGCTGCGACTGGTCTCAGTTGTGAACAGTGTTGTGCGTTGTTTCTTTCCTGCGACTGGATGTTCAGCTGTTGGAAGAAAAGATTACGTCACTTATGCGACGTCGTTTGGGTTAGTCGCTGCGACGCCGTTTTGATTGGTATTAGAGGGCCTTTGCTATCGTTGCTGCTGGCAGCAGCAGGTTGTTTGTTGAGGAGAATGCGTCGACTGATTTTGTCGGTGGATTGTTTTTAAGAAATCAGAAGTTGTGGGAATTATATAAGGAAGACTTGGTCTTCGAATTGTGATATCAGTTCCCATACTTAGAAAATTTCCAGCCTTTCGTTCTCTGTTTCTTGAACCCTCGACTACTGTTCATCGTGAGCTTCTCCGATAGATTCCCGTCGTTTCCGGCCACCATTTTTCACGTTCGAGGTAGCGTTGGACTCCTCTTGGAAAGCTCTTTCACCCTATACCAGTTTCAGAGGCTAGTGTTCGCTGGGGAGAGATCGCGAAGCTACTGCTCTCGGCCGTGAGTTGTGCGTACAGGTAGCTTTCGAGTTTAGTTGTTGAGATCTTGAGCTGTGATTTAGCTCCCTGTTAATTTGTATTAGGGTGGTGTTTGCTGGTTGAGCTTGGGACTCCCAGCCGTGAGCTTTTGTGTGTTGGCCGTGAGTTTTGAGTTGATGATTCCCTGTATATTGCGTATTTTTTACAGGTTGGAGTCAGTATTCTCAGGCTTTGTAATTGGTAAATTGTTGCTCAGTGTTAAGGTACGGATTCGAGCTTGTTACAGCATGAGGTTGGCATGAGTAAATGCAGTGATGGCTGTTTGTTGTTTACGTGTATGGCTGCCAGTGTTTACTGCTTGTTGTTATATGCATACACGCATTCGCATCACTCGCATTTCATATCTCAGTTATATCGCACCTTGTACTTCGGAATTTGTGCCTTGTTCCATTGTTGTTGTTTTCTTACCAGGAAGCGAGGGCGAGCGGCAATACCGCACTCTCATCTCCCTGCTGGGATGAGTTAGCCCCTATGCGCCGAGTGGCTAACTACCACAGTTCATAGGTTGGGCAACAGCAGGTGGAGTGATTGATGCACCTGGTATTGTTGAGCGAGTAGGGGTGAGTGGGTAACTCCCACATGTCCTACACTCACAGTGGCCACCTATCCGTTGCAGATTTGATTGAGCTATGCCTTGAGTTCTTTGACTCCCTTGTTGGTCGTAGCCTCTTGTTGTTATCCGGTGTCTCATGCATAGCATCTGCATTTTATTTATGCTGTATCTTTGCTGTTTATTTGCTCTCCGTACTGGGGTTTGACCCCATGTCCCTATGGGGCTTGGTTTGTTTGTTGCCTGTTGTGTTTTCCAGGTCATACAGCTGGTAGAGGAGGTAATCCAGCTGGCAGTGCCCCAGGAGGTGGTTGAGTGTCCCAGTAGCGTATAGCATATACGTATATATCAGTCTAGTAGCCGGGGAGATGCCCTGTGCTTCGTTGTTGTATTCAGATATGTTTAGTTGTATTGATTCTATACTTGCTGTTGTTGGTTTTGTAAACTGGGAACTTATTTTGAGTATCGTACTATTTTAAATTATATGTTTTAAACCGTCGGGCCTAAAAGCAAAAATTTTACCCACTTTTTGTTAAGCTTCCGCATGTGTTTGGGTTTTTACTCTGTTGTGAGCACGAGGCCTGACAGAGATGATTTGAGTTTTTCCGGCTGTTGTTTTGTTTTGTATGTGTGCATGACAACAAGAGGAAGGAACTAGTGGGAGTAAACAAGGGTAGCGAGAGATCACTACCTAGAGGAAGGGCGAGAAGCAAGATGACTAGACACCAGCTGATAGTCTAGGTTTTGGCTAGTTAATCTTAGTCTTGCTAGAATCTGGTTTTGTAATTATGGATCAAACTTGTATGAATGAATTTAGGTTGTAATAACCTTGTACAGTAAGTATTACTTATAATAAATAGCCTTTGCGATACAAGTTGAGATCTTTAGTCTTCTGCTGTTATTACCAAAAAAAAATGTTACGAACCAGATTTCACTTAATAAACTCGTTTGGATTAACTAATCGCCCATTAGATGAGATTAGACTAATTGTGGGAAGAGAGTCTCACAATATGCTTATCATTGGGAGTAATGATAAGATGATTAAATCCACTAAGAAAATGTTGAGTTCAAGATTTGACATGAAATACATGGGCCTAACTGATGTGATTCTTGGAATCAAAATCCATCGCACATCAGAAGGACTTGTACTTAGTCAGTCACACTATTTTGACAAAATTCTTGAAAAATTCAACAAAGAAGATTCAGCATTGGCTAAAACACCGATAGATTCAAGTCAAAATCTATCGAAAAATCGAGGAGATTGTGTTTCTCAACTAGAATACTCACGAGTTACGGAATTTTAATGTACTTAATGAGTTGCACAAGGCAAGATATTGCATTTGCTGTAAGCAAATTAAGTCGATTCACCAGCAACCCAGGATCCGAACACTGGAAAGCAATTGTACAATTGCTACGATACTTAATATATACTCGTGACTATGGACTGCACTATAGTAGATATCCTGCTGTTATTGAAGGATACAGCGATGCCAATTGGATATCTGATATGACAGACTCAAATTCTACTAGTGGATTCGTTTTCACTTTAGGCGGTGCAGCAATTACGTGGAAATCCTCAAAGCAGAATGTAATATCCAGATCCACCATGGAATCTGAATTTATAGCCCTCGACAAATGCGGTGAAGAAGCTAAATGCTTACGGTTATTTGTGGAAGATATTCCGAGATGGCCTAATCCTGCACCAGCTATTTGTATTCACTATGATAGTCAGTCTGCCATCGGTAGAGCTCATAGCAGTATGTATAATGGTAAGTCTATACATATACATCGTCGACACAATACCATTCGGCAACTACTCTCGACCGGAATTTATCTCAATTGACTATATAAAGTCAAAGGATAATCTTGCAGATCCATTAACCAAAGGGTTAAATAGAAAGTTAGTCGCAAAGTCATCGAGGAGAATGGGACTTAAGCCTATAGAATAAGTTGGTGCAAAGGAAAACCCAACCTATGCTGACCGGAGATCCCAATAACTAGGTTCAATGGGACAACTAATTGCACTGACTTGATGGATCACTGGGAGGATTGCCCTCATCCATTTCTATGATGAAACAGTGAGAGTGTAGGATAAGCATACGGCTTTTAATGATTCTGGATGTTCAGAAGATTAGTGATATTCTGAGTATCACCTATGCGAGAGAGAAGTGGGGATGCTTCAACGGAATTGCAAGGCTCAATTCTACAAGCTCTCAGAACCAGGCAGGTGTTCATGGCCAAAAAGAACACAATCATGAGAACTGAATTGCATCAGGACGAATCCTGTGTGAAGTGCATTTTGCCTTACACAAATGGTAGAACAGTTCAAAGACAACATGTCTACTATTCACCGGTAAATGAATGTGCTTTACGAGGGAAGGTTCAAAGACAACATGTCTACCTATCTTATGCAGGATTCAACCATAAAACTGTATCACAAGTTTCTATTCTTATCATTTCATTCATGTGGGGGATTGTTGGAATTGAATGAAAACTCTTCACATGCCCGTGACTCTTCACATGCCCGTGACTCTTCACATGCATGAAGAGACACAATTATATTGATTGAGTATTCAATATAGACAGCTGAAGAGTCACACATTTCCCTGTATATAAACCTACATTTCTCATTCCAATACAACCATTCTCTCAATTCTCTCCACGTTCCCACGCTGATACAGTGCAGGTTTGGTTCAGTTCGCTGGTGTAGCGTAGCCTCGTGCTTTTGGTTAGCTGCTCGGTTTCGTTGTTGTACCCTGGGAAATAGACACCACGCATAGCTTGATCCTTGGAAGCACTAGGGCGAGGTGAATCTGTTTTAAGGGAACTGTGTTAGAACACAGGCCACGATTTACTTTCTGTTCCTGACGTTGTTCTTCAATCTGATTATTTCTTGTTATTCTGCTTGTGTATGTTATTACCCTTCTTTTGCCTAACAATAAGTTAATTATAGTTGAAAGCGTGTGTAAAACGAATGTGTAGGTCAACGACTCATTGAACTATTGAAATGTTAGCCATTGGAATCGATGACCAAAGATGTATTATTCACTTCAATATTCAAGGTTTCGAATATTTGTATGTATATTGCCGCAAATTTATGTGGTATATGTGATTAGTCTAATGTGGTGGTGCCGAAGAGCATCAAGTGTTTGCTACATAAGTTTGCATAAAAAGTAGATATTTTTATAAATCTTGGAGATATTATCTTTACATATTTATCTTGATCACAAAAATATTTCAAATCTATATAAATAGAATAATCATCTACAAATATATTATTTGATAACACTACCTCTTAGATGATTATTTACGTAGCAACCGATTCGTCACAATCTTCATTTGTGAAATGGATGCTAGGAAATTTCACTAGGACTCATGTGTTGCCTCGCTAAAACCTTGACAGGAAACCCGGTGGGAGAAACCTGAGCGAAGGAAAAAGAGTACAACAATATTTCTTTGGTTGTATTCTCGATTACATATGCATCTCGATAAACCTTATTAGGAAAACCCAGTGTCCTAATGAAGTAAAAAGAGTATGACATTTATTGTTGTTGCTTAATTGCCTCATTAAAAACATTGTCAAGAAAACCAAATGGAAAAAAAAAACATGAACAAGAGAAAAAGAGTATAGTTGGGATTAACTCCCCCTGTAGCAGACATCCTTGGACATCTTTAATCAGTCGTTTTTCCGATCTTGTATCTAATTCATCAAAAATTGATATACATGAAAACTTTCCGACAAGATCGATCAAAGTATCTTCAATTTTTGATAACCTCGTTACGCATTTCAACGATTTCATATCATATTTTTGAGATGTGATGATGCATGAATTTCATATACTAGTACTTTAAGAACAAATACATTTTCTGTTAGGAATCATCCGAAAGGAACGGATCAGATTGCATCGTGCGGGAAGACAGCACAAAACACAGACAATGTGCATTTAAATAGTATTTTAAAAACGAGACAGTAGGCACCGCCAGAATGCGATCTGAATAAGAGGGGAGTTGCAATAACTCCTGCTGTTGAAAGGTTTTGATCACCAAGAGTATATCTGATTTGGTCTGAAATACTAAGCGAAAAATACTAGACTTACTCTCTGTAAACTAAACTTAAAATCCGTTGAAATCATGTATGAATGAAAGCAGTAAACACTACGATGTAAAATAGATAAGAGACCATATTTGTTTCTGGAAGTTCGAAAGACAGCATCTTCTACGTCTCCCCTTCTTTCAAACTAAAAGACTCTACTAGAAGACTTTTATTTATACAACAGATTATACAAACCCACCTCAGATGGGACTTACCACATTGTCCAAACTGAGAATCCTCGACTCATCAGTTGCACTTGTTTAACGTTTATGTGGAAGACTACAGACACTAATTTTACATCTTTGTGTCAAGATAGAATTGATAGTTTGAATTGCATTCTCATCTAAAATGTTTTACTCATCTCTCGAATATGTGAATGAGTGTGTTAGGGTGTGTGAGAAATATTCTCTTACAGTTTATACTCTTAATTGTATTCTCACATATTGTTGTCTTCTTCGTGATCTTCAGGATATTATGACGACGTCTATTGGTGCACAATTGATTTTTCTATTCTCATCCTAACCGGCACTCTTTTCATATATGAACATTCTGAGAGTCTCTTCTCAGAGTTTTGAGAGCCTACTTTCTTCGTCTTCAGTTCAGGTGTATATATAGCCTCCTAATATGAACGTTGGATACAAGTTTATAACCATTTGGAAAAGGCTTCTGTAAAGTTATAACATTATGTGCTTGTCGTCCTTTCTTCGTACAAGAGTAGGTGAGAATATTTATTATTTTTATTGTATCGCCTCAAAATCCATAGGACCACAATTTCAAGCCTTTTTATTTTAAGGGATTTTTTATATTGAGCATTCAGATTCCAGTTCAAGCTAGCATTAGTTATCTAAGCTGATTTATTTCTTTTTTTTTCCTTCTAGCTTAGAAGCACGGCCAGATGGTTTCTTGAAGGATTTCTCCCCAAGCACAATCCCGAGCTGGAGCAACTTTTCTTTTAAATAAAATGCTTTTGATGGGAGATTTGGGTTTTTATAAAATGAGGTAGCAAATTTACAAATTAAAATAGTAGTAGGGAGTTTTTATTAATTTTGCAAGGATTTGGTAAGCTAACCATGCCTAATCATTGTACCTTTTACCTACTACAAATCATTACTCCCATATATGATTGCTACGTGAGTTCAAAAGCTCATTTTGTTACAAGAAAATCTTTCATTTCTCTTTCGAAAACCAGAAGCTCGCAGAGTGTGTTGGAGGAGATTTCCAGCCAAGGTCATCTGTTCGTTGCGATTCTCAGTTCAGGCAAGTAAAATCGATTCTTGCTGCATCTGGAAAACATATATTGTTTCGTGTTTTCTATTGTGTGCTTGCCTGATGCATGTTTCAGTTCAGCCAGTTTAAGTTCATGTTTAAGCTACGGATTCATGGCTGTGATGTTTCAGTTTTGCAAAAACTCACCAGTTATCTTTTAGCAAGCAGTTGCGTCTTTAAAATACTGAGTTGTACAGATTCTAGATAAGATAATCCAAGAGAAGCTCTGTTTTCTGGTTTTCTGTAAAAGTTATGGACATCGACTCCGAACATATATGCGGTGCTGGTTTGATCGGGACTATGTTATGGTCGAATAAGCTGAGCTAGTCTGTTTAGAGATTGTCTAAGCTGGTGCAGTACCCTCGTTTTAAGCAGATAGGGCCTATTTTCTTCGCCGGCCTGTGTGATTCATTTCTAAACTGATATGGTTTCTCAAAGCTGAGTGACCTTCCAAAGCTGAAATTCTTCTTACGAAACTTATGTTACCGTTTCACTGCGCGTAAGCTGTTTTCTTAGAACCAAATCTATTTTATTAAAAGTAAGCTATTTTCGTAGAACCAGATCTGTTTTTTCCTATACGTGCGCTACTTTATTTAGCCAAAGCTGTTCTTCACACCCGTGATATATTTTCACACCCGAGATCTATTTTATGTAGCCAAAGCTGTTCTTTACGCTTGAGATCTGATTTTTTTAACCAAATCTATTTCGCATCCATAAGCTGTTTTATCTTCCGAGCTGGTTTCTGCTATCATCAGCTCGTAGCCAGCTGTACACTCAGTAAGGTTTTTAAAGATAAAATGATTTTCATAGCAGTGAATCAACCCGTTTTCAGTATTCGATCTTTGATCAAAAGCAAAGTATAATAGCTATTTTAAAATTAAAGGAAGTAAAGTTTCAGTTTTAAGGGCTTATGGCATAGAGGACCGATCAATCAGGAAGGGACAGGATTACGGTATGACTATAATCCCTTCACAGGAAGGGACCAGGATTATGGAATTACTGTAATCCCTTCACAGAGAGTTACCGAATTCAGATAACATGCTTCATGCACCAGGACCACCAGAGAGCCTCTAGACCATAAGTCACTCAGTATAAGCAATTCAGATCTGATGTTCCGATCTGTCTTTCAGTAGCAAGATTTTCACTTCAGATGTCCTTTAACTTATGTATCAAGATTCAGTTATGTCTGCATTATGTGATCTTTGTTATCCTCAGTTTTACTTCACCAGAGAGCCTCTAGACCATAAGTCACTCAGTATAAGCAATTCAGATCTGATGTTCCGATCTGTCTTTCAGTAGCAAGATTTTCACTTCAGATGTCCTTTAACTTATGTATCAAGATTCAGTTATGTCTGCATTATGTGATCTTTGTTATCCTCAGTTTTACTTGTGAGCCCCTAGACTAACTAGTTTTCCCGATGCAGGTGAGGCAGCTCAGGGGCAGGCGGGTGGCGCGAGCTGAACCAGATTTGGGGGTTGCGTGTGTTTGTCAAAGGTCAGCGTTTCCGCGAAGTCAATGCTGTTGTTGTTTTTGATATTTTGTCGAAATCTGTATTAAAATCCATTACAACAATAGAGAATTCATATAGAGTTCCAATAGTTGTAATATCTCATTTTGAATCGAAATCTGAAGTTCTTTTATTCCAAAGTTGTTGCTACTGTTTACTTCGACGCCAAATATTTGTATATCAGCTTTTGTAAGGGAATACAACTTACAATTTGTCAGGCATGTGCACAAATACAGAGTTAAACCACGTAAACACTAGCGGAAGCAATAAAATAGTGGTTAAAATTTCGCTTTTGGCCTGACTGAAAGATTACATAATTTAATATACAACAATACTCAAAATATCCCAGTTTTTTAATCACTCAGTACAACAGTATTCAACAAATACAAGCACTACATAATACAACTGGAATACAATAAAGCACAGAGCACTCCTCGGCTAACAGTGCTTATACATATATGCTATACGCTAACTGGGACACTCTAACCACCTCCTGGGCCACCTCCAGCTAGGTCAACTCCACGACCAGCTGAGTAACCATGGTATCCTGAAAACACATACACAGACAAATAACACCAGCCCCAGAGGGACATGGGGTCAAATCCCAGTACGAAGAGCAATATAAAACAGCTAATGGAAAGCAACAGATAATATGCAAATGCTATGCATGAACAGCTGAGTACAACAGAAGGCTACAACCAATGGCAGGGAGCCAAAATTTCGAAGGCAACTCAAAGCTGATCAAAGACATATAGCAACGGATAACAATGGCCACATGGTGTGTGAGTATATGGTAGCTACCCACTCGTCTCAGCACACGGCACCAGATGCAAACACAGCTCAATCTGTTGTTGCCCAACTCATGAGGTGTGGGAGCTACCCACTCCGCTCATAGTGGCTAACAGATCCCAACAGGAGATGAAGGGTGACGGGAGTTACCAGCTCGGCCTCTAAACAAGCATCCTGGTACGCACAGATCAATACAACAAGGCACAAAAGGCACGGCTACAACAGATCTGAGCTCAATATGATAAATGCATGTATGCACCAGATAAAATGTCCAACACAGAACATATTCAACAAAGCACAGGAAACACAGCAGCAATCATAATCACCCATGCTCAATCCAAAGCTGTAAAACAAGCTCACATCCGTACCTCAAGTCTTCTGTGCTACAATTACTACAACGGGATCCCGAGAAACACAGATCTCACACCTGCTACGCCAAACACAAATACTAGCTCAGGAACAGTAACGCAGAAACCACGAATTGGGAGCTACGAGCTCAACAAAATCTGTCCTACCCTTCTAATACAACAGAAGGCTCTAAGTAAAGCACAAGGTAAGATCTTAACACTTACCCAACAAGCTAACTCAACGACAGACGAAATCCGACGCTTATGCTAACAGACTACAGAAGGGAGATGTCTTCGCACACCTCTCCAGCTTCATGCAAGCTTCCAAAAGCAGTACCAAACGAAGCGTCTCAGCAAGAGGAGTCCAGTGCTACCACTCTTACTTCAGTCGGAGCTATCTATCGTCAGCAATCGGAGAAGATAAGGTTATGTGAACAGTAGCTAGGGTATCACGACAGAGTTTGCTCACGGGAAATATTCTAAGTGTCGGGTCTGAATAATAAGGAACGAAGGCAAAGTTCTCTATATAAAAGTCAGATCTGCTCAAATCTGAAGAACCAACCTACCGACAACTTAAGTCTCAAAACTGGTTCCCACTCAGATCTGAATCTCACATCAGATCTGGCTCTACGCCATAACAGATCTCGACTTAATCAAACGGCGTCGCACAGAGTCTACTGTCGCATCTGGACACGTCACCTGCTACTCAAACCTAAAATGCTAACCAACATCACAACACTCAGATCCTATCGAAATCTAAAGACCAACGCCTCAATCTGAATCTCGCTCGCTAAACGAAACGCTGTCGTTCCAACTAATCCAAACGACGTAGTTTAGCTACTCGCTACAGAAACACGCTAGCGTACTCATATCTGCCTAGCGACAACAGATTTCATCATCACTGCTGAACACGATCACTTAGCGATGGCCAACACTCACATCTGATCAGATCTCGCTGAAAATCTAAATTGATCCAAGGCCGATTCTCGGACTTATACAAACCCGATAGCTTCGCCAAGCATACTAACTCAAAGCTAGCTCATCCAGAGTTGCTCGCTCAAATCTGAATCTCATAAAATCCGATTAATTAACTCAATTAATCTTTCTTAACTTTCGGGTCTCACACAATTTTTGCATTTAGTCCTTCTATTCTTTTCAATTTTCCTATTACTCCATTTCGTTGATTCCCACGGGTTTGGGCGTCACATTTATCTACGCTGGACTGATCTTTATCGTATACGGTAAATCAGTTTGAACCATTTCATTTCAGCCTTCGAGTTAATCTGTTCAAAATGCTTGTCGTTCCGAACTGGTAGTATATATACTGATCTGATCTGAACTCCGTTATGATCTGTTCTCTTCAATAAGCTCTTCTTTTTTTATATGAACTGATCTAAGCCGAAACTTCAACATGATATCACCGACTAAACTTCTAATATTCATCGAAACTGAACTACTCTGTTCTAAACTGATTCTAATCTATTTTTTATGGGCTTATTCTGTCCTGTTTTGTAAGCTATGTTCTAAACTGATCTATTCTGATTATTTGAGCACATCTGCTAATATCTAAACTGATCTGTTTATCTTATCTGAGCTATTCTGTTCTGCTCTTTCTCTGAACTGTTCTGAACCTAATCTAACTGAACTGATCTTATTCTCATATGTTCTATTCGACTCTGTTTTGATTCGTCTGCTTTGATATGATCCTGCTGTTCTGCTATCTGACTTACATCTTTTAATATATTTCATTATAAATATTGACAAAACACATTATATCCATATCGTTTTCATACCAAATCTCAATAAAAAATCTCTTTAGACTCAAATATTAGATATCATATCATCATCAATCTCTATTAATATATTAGATATTTCATTAGATCTTAATCGTGAATATTTTAGATTCTCCATATAAATCATGCTGTGTTATTTCAAAAGCAACAATTTTAAATTCATAAATTATGATATTTCATGTATCATGGGCACCACTTCATAAATCATATAATTATGCTACTTTTTGACTATCAATATTTTGTGCTTCTTCTTGAGCATCAACAAAATGATATTTATTCACATTCTTAAAAGTTATAGCACCGTGTTGATAATGTGTTATAATTCATAAAGAAATAGAGATATGAATAGAGAATGAGCAGAGACAATTTAGATGAGAATAATTACGTACAAATATATTATTTCATAACAAAGATTTATCTTTTTACGTACCATCTTGATAACAAATCATTCAAATCTATCTAGATAAGGAATCATCTACAAATATTTATTTCATATTAAATATTTGTAATCTCCTGTTACCCCCTATAATAAAGGTGTTGGGATCGAAAAGAGAGTTAAAATATAGCTCGGGAGTTCAGATGGGGGGTGGGGGGTTGAATGAACTCCTTTCCCAATTTTCACGAAAACTCCTTTAAAATAATTTTACAAGCCTTCGGCTTAACTTGAAGCTGAGTTACCAGCTTGGAGGATCTCAGCGTACTCTGTTCTCTCGATTAATAAAAATAAGTGCAAAAATAACTCAATTGAACAGTGAACAGATTGAAAACTGAAAACAGTAAAGAGATAAAGGGACGAGAGTTTGTTTATGGAAGTTCGGAGCTGAAACTCTAACGTCTTATCTTCTTCCTAGTTCAGGAAGGATTTCAGTAGAAGAATTTGATTACTACAGCTCTTGCAATAATCCAATCCCAACAGCCGCAACTGTGAGAACTCCTAGCACTCTACGACTGTTTACAGACACGCTATCTGTTATGGTTTTACAGTTTTCAGCTCTGAGCTGATCAAGCTATGCTCGCTCTTCACACTGTTTTTTATTTATGGTTGACTAAGCAGACACTACAGAGTATGGTTACAACTTAGAAAAATGAATTTAAGCTTTTGGAACAAAGTCGTAACAAAGAATATGATGAACAATGAAGTTTTTGGTACGCGATAGAATTTTCAGGCGATTAGTCACTGTATCACGTGTTATGTTTCTTGCGTTGTATTATCTTTCTTTATCTCTCTTTCTTATTCTCAATCTTCAGTGTATAGGTAGCATTTGATGAATCAAGACCGTTGTAGGATTACTATAACTGGTGCCTGAAAGTCTGATCTTCAACTGTGACAAGAAGGTTCTTTCCTCTTTTGGCTTTCAAAGGCTCTTTTAGCTCTGGCGTAATTCAAAGACTCTTTCAGCTCGAACAAAGTGCAGATTTGTCCTTGCTTGTTCAGTTCTCGTACGATTTTCTTTGCTTGACCACTCTGGCCTGATCTTCTACTCTGTTCCTCTGAGCTGGTCATCTGAGCTGATCCTCTGATTTGAATACGATGCTCAAATCTGGATTCATCTATGTCGCTCTAATCTGATCTGTTCCAATCTACTTCGTTCTTCTTTGTACAGCTCTGAGCTACTTCTTTCTTCTTCGTTCAGCTCTGAGCTGTTTCATTCTTCTCTGTACAACTCTGAGCTGTTTCGTTCTTCTCTGTACAGCTCTGAGCTGCTTTGATCTTCTTAATTCAGCTCTGATCTATTTTATTCTTCTCTGTACAGCTCTGAGATGTGCTGCTATGATATGGTGTTTTCTGCTCCAGTCCGCTCAGCTCCGATCTGATCTTGATGATTCTTCCAGCTCGTTCAGCTCTGAGCTGCTTCGACACTGTTCTGATTCTGTCTATGCTGCTCAAGCTTAGACCTCTGAGCTTATCTGTGTCTGAGCTGATTCGCCTAATCTGATCTGTCTTCTGCTCTGTTCTAACTTGTGCGATATGCTCTTGATCTGTTCTAAGCTGATCTTGTTGTCTGAGCTAATATGCTCTAAGCTTATCGACGCTTCTAAGTTGATCTTCTTCTTCTCTGAACGGCGCTCATTGTTTACACAGCACAATTCTTCAGCTCGCAGCTCTTGTCCGATCTGATCTGCTACAGCGTAGTGCTTCAGCTCGTAGCTCTTGTCTGATTTGATCTGCTACATCATAGACCTGCACACTTGTGTAGATCGTCAGTAGCATAAGATCAGGTTTTGTGTTCATAAAAATTCAGATCTAATCTGTTACACAGATCCAACAATCTTCCCTTTTTTATTAACACAAAACCTGGATAAACAAAAGCACGAATAACAGTTTTCAATATTTCTTTCTCATTTTGTGGGAATCAAAAAGGGTTTGAAATCTTATCTCCCCCTTAATAAGAAAAATAAAATCTCCCCCTTAACACATCACATGGTTTTCAGTTTTTGAAAAGAAAATATTTTGGAAGGGCCGGCAGTTTTAACATTTTCGAACGATGAGTGAGAAAAGTATAGTGGACACGTGTCATTCTAAGATTTAAAAACTTATGAAATTACTTATAGAATGACCGTCGATTTAAAAATAATTTGAAAAGAAGAAATGATCTCAACCATTCGATTTTACTGTATCAGCACATAAACATTAGTTCAAGGACCTTGATAAGATCTGGTTGTATTTGTCCCTAAGCTGTATCAGATCAGCTCGGAGACAATCAATAGACTGTTGTTCTTATCTATTTGAATTTCTTTTTTTCCCGTGAACAAATGCTCACAGAACATAACTAAGACATATCTAAGAGACCTATAATATTTCTATAAGAAAACTTAGCGTCCAGTAGAGGTTTCGTGAAAATATCAGATACTTGCTGATCTATGGAACATGCTCCAGTCGGATGTCCTTTTTCAACACATGGTCTCTTATGAAATGATGCCATATGTCAATATGCTTGGGCCGAGAATGCATCACAGGAATTTGAGTGATTGAGATAGCACTTGTGTTGTTGCAAAAGATGTGTGCCTCAGTTTTATCAACACCGTAGTCCCTAAGATGTTGTTGTATCCATAAATCTGAGCACAAAAGTTCCAAGCTGCTAAGTACTCTGCCTCAGCTGTGGACATCGTGATTGATGTCTGCTTCTTGCTAAACCAGGAAATTAATCTATCACCCGAGAATTGACAAGTTCCACTCATGATACGCCGATCAATCTTACAACCTGTGTAATCTGCATCTGAGTCAATTAAATTGAAACTCGAGTGTTTGGGATACCAAAGATCCATGTTCTGAGTGCCATTTAGGTATTTTAAAATACACAAGAAAAAATGCGAATGACTTCTAATCTAGCTACTGGTGCAAAGTTCTCGTAAAAATCTATTCCTTCTAGTTGTCTAAAACCTTATTTCGTTCAAATTGATTAAGTTCTTCCCGCATTGCTTCTACCTAACTCGGTTCTACTATGGCTTCTTCAATCATCTTAGGTTCTAAATGAGAAATGAATACTGAATTGAAAAAATCATGCATAAGCTGACCTCATGTGTGAACCGGTGAAATAATGTTACCTATGACCTGCTCAGGTGGATGATTTATATGCCACCGAAGAACAATTCCAAAGGGATTTTCTTTGTTTTGAGTGCTGATTCCTGTGATCTGAACTGATTCGGCTTGGGCGATAACGCCTGATCTGTTTTGGTCATCAGCTTGCGCGCGGTCTGTATCAGTTGTGCATGATCTGCATCAGCTTGTGCACGATCTACTTGCACGTCGTGTAAAACGGCCCCGACAGCTGGCACACATGTTGTTTGTTGGTCCTGCACTGGGTCAACATTAGTCAATTCAATGACTTCGATATTACCTGGGACATCATCTTGCGCAACATTTAGAATATCAGCATTGGTAATTGGTTTGTCTAGTTCGTGCTGATCATCATCTTGGATTCTGATCTGTGTCTCGTCATCACTTGATTCATCTAGGTTGGTTGATTCCAGACGAGTGCCCAAATCATTCAAGTTCGCAGCTGATTAGATCGAAAGCTGGTGTCATCGAACACCACGTGAGATGATTCTTCTACAGTTATCATTTTTTTGTTGAAGACGCGATACGCTGTGATCACAGCTGAATATCCTATAAATATTCTCTTACTCATAGTGTTACCATTTGAATTGTCACCGAATGTGATCGTAGACCCATTGCATGTCTTTAGATCTGATAGCAGCTTTGGGTTACCAGTCATGTGCTCGTACATCCACTGTCCAGGTACCATGTAGACATGGTTCGCAGAAACGACTGCGTAACGATCGTTCCAGAACGGGAAAGGAGGCAACCGATACGTAGCTTCAGGTCATGATGGAGGATGCTTTTGGACGGCATGTTTTTGCTCGGAAACATCGTGAAAACGGCGGAAAGGCCGTTGCGACCGGGCCGGAACGATGGAAACGTTTCTGGTTCCATGAAATGGCCCGTGGACAGGGGAGAATCCGTGGATCTTTACGCCACATAGATGAAACAAAGAACACCAAGATAACAAAATCAGAGGAGCCAATTGAAGCAGGTCCATTGTTTTCTTCTTTCTGTCCGAAATTTTACATCGAAGGCCATAGATTTTACTGTATGTTAAACAGTGGTGGAGGGACCCTTTTTCCTAATTTTTTCTTTGTTATGTGTTTCCTCTCTCTCCTTTATCTTCTTTCACGTGAATGTTGTTGGACTTTTGTGGGGACGTTGCAAATGAGCGACAATTTGCATGTGAAAAAGTTATATAAAATTTTGTTTGGTCACCAAGAGTTTGGTGATTACCATCGTCGAGACGAAGTGCTATTAAATCCACATTTAGTACGCCATTCGAACTCTCTTTCAAGTCCCCGACTCAATCGATATCCAAGGAACAATTTTACACTGACTTATATCCACAACCATATGCTAATGATCAATTTCCACAACCAGATTGTTGAGTTAAGCGTGCATGGGTGAGAACAATACTGAGATGGGTGACCTCCTGAGAAGTTCCCGTACGTCAAGCTGCTGACGTTGCGTCGCTTGATCTGTTGGCCATGTGGGTTGTAAAAGTGTGATGTCAGATCTTAACGGATAATATTATCTCTGCTGGGGAAGGGTCGACGGTAGGGGAAATGGTAAGACTGATCTCTAAGGAAAATGAGATAGCACCGGCAGTTAGACACGCACCTCCCCGGACTCATGGGACTAACATCCCAACCATAAACACACATAATAGGTGTACTCTGCGCTGCCACATTATAAGGAAATAAAGTTGCACCTTGGCTAATAGCTATAGCTTTTGGCCTAGTGGTAAGAGCTTAATCCTAACAATTGGTATCAGAGCGATGTCAGGTGTTCGAGTCTCCCAAGAAGCATTTTCTATACTTATTGGGGGGATTTGTTGAGTTAAGCGTGCATGGGTGAGAACAATACTAGGATGGGTGACCTCCTGGGAAGTTCTCGTACGTCAAGCTGCTGACGTTGCGCCACTTGATCTGGTTGGCCATGTGGGATCTCTAAGGGAAATGAGACAGCACAAGTAGTTAGACATGTACCTCCCCGGACTCATGGGCCTAACAGCACAACCCTAAACACACATAATAGGTGCACTCTGTGCTACCACATTATAAGGAAATAAAGTTGCACCTTGGCTAATAGTTATAGCTTTTGGCCTAGTGGTAAGCGCTTGATCCTAACACAGATTCTCGGGGGGAATATGCTAATGATTTCGTTCCCCCACACCATTCTTTTAGTATTTGTCCACATAAAAATATTTTCAGGTATCTTTATATGTTAAAATTTAAATTGTGAATTAATATGTGAATATATTAGATTTTATTAATTTCTATTCCATATTATTAGTATCATTTTATTACCATATTTGTTACCGTTAGGCTTTTTTGTTAAAAAATATATGTATTTGAATATTCTTAACATATTAATTGACTAAGTATTTCACAGATCAACACACGACATTTCATCCAAAATTGTGAATATCAGAGACGACATCCATCTTTATCCATCACTAAATTTATAAAGAAGAGGAAGACTTGTGTTCAACTATTTATGTTGTATAATTTGAAGTGTGATAACAAACAAGCCATATTCGTTCATATGTCCTTTCTATTTTAGTTAATGTTGTATGATCAGTAATATTAATTTATGTTGGGTTTGTAAATTAAGTACTATTACTCAGTCAATTATAAAATATTTATCCAAGACTCTTTATTATTTTATCTTTTTTCAAAAATTTCGTGATGTGACCGTTCCGTGAAATGATAATAGAACTGGAACGGAGTCCCTCGCGATGATCTCCACGATCGTTACTGCGAACCATGCATGTAGATTGTTTCAATCCTGATATTTGTTGTAACTGCAATCACAAACAAGACAAAAATTTGGTACCCTTTGGTTTTACTTGGTTCCAGGTTTGATTAGACCCTTCAGGACCCACACTTGGATAATTCTAACATATCTACCAGTGTGCGTGTTCAGATATGTGTGTGATATGTGTGTGCGCTATGATCTAATATATGTCTGATGTGCAGTAGGTTTACTTTGAGGTCTGTTTTTATGATACTTGGACCCGTGCTGTCTTTCCTTCGTAAAATCATTCGAGAGCTGTCTTGGCCTTCTACCACCAGATTTGGGGTACCCATAATCTGTTCAAATCGTTTCTTAGCCATCTCTCTCTTGGCTTTTCAGGAGCAGTATACCCTATCACACAGTATCTATCTTGTTAGATCTGAGGTTTAGCTGCAATCTGTGACTCATCAGATTTGGTCCCTTCACGATGTCCCATGCTGGATTTAACGAAGTTAATCGTTTGAAACTTAGGCTTATCCAGCTTTGGGTGAGTACACGTCTCTGCGATATTGCTTTCACAGCTTTCATAGCCATATCCGGATTTATCACCAGATGACTTCATAGCTCCTTGCAGTTTTTGTTGTGAAGCAGATGACTTGGTCTAGGAGCTTATGATTTCATCTAAGCGCTGATTTTCATTCATCATCTCCTGAGACCTACTTCTCAGATCTTCAATTTTAGTCGTTAGATTACTTAGAGCAGTCTGCAAATCCTCTAATCTTACAGGCTCAAATTTTGTAGCACAACTATCTTTTTCAGCTTTTGACTTCCTCAAATGACTGAGAAAGCTTTCTGTACTCTACGACCATGTCATATAGTGATGTGAAAAGGTATTCTCATGTAAAATCAAGGTTATAGAAATCGAATACCTCATCAACGTCATCAGCCATTAGACACTGTACTTCATATTTATTATCTCTCGATGAGGATGTTCCCGAGATAGACTCCTCCGAATCTGTATCAGCCCATGAACTCTTGTTCACTTCGATTTGTTCATTGTCCTCACAGATTTGGATCAACTTCTCCCAGATTTCTTTGGCAGTGGTGCAGGTCTGAACCTTACTGAACATATTATTGTCCAGTATCTTGTATAGAATATCCTTTACCACGTTGTCTAGGTTCACCTTCTTTTTATCTTCAGTTGCGCACTCCAATCTGGGCTTCTCAACCCATTGTGCTGCACCGACAGAGATGGCTACAGCTGTATTTGGCTTTATTATCTTTATCGGGTCATCAGTGATCATGAACCACGTATCGTCATCTTGATCTGCCAGATGAGCTTGCATCCTTATCTTCCAAACATCGTACTCTTCCTTGAAAACATATGAATTTTGTTGTGTGACATAGACATATTTAATAATTGCAATTTAAATGAATGTTCAGACACTGAGATAAGCACTCTAATACCACTTGTTGTGATCGAAAAGAGAGTTAAATACAGCTCAGCATTTCAGAGGATGGGGGGAGGGGGTGAATGAACTCCTTACCCAATTTTCACGAAAACTCCTTCAAAATAATTTTACAAGCCTTCAGCTTAACTCTAAGCTGAGTTACCAGCTTGGAGGATCTCAGCATGCTCTGTTCTCTCAAGTAATGTTAGGATCGAAAAACAAGCCCGGGAGTTCAGAGGGAGGGGTGTGAATGAACTCATTTGCTAATTTTTGAATTGAAAATTGTTTCGAAAAGTTTTACAGCTTGAAGCAAACTTCCAGCCGAGTTACCATCTAGGAAGGTTCTCAGTGACTGCTGTTGTCTCGTGTAATAAAATGATTTTTATGAGGAATGAACACGATTCAATCAGGGAACAATTTAATCAAGTGCGTGAATATAAAAAGTGTAGGGACGAGAGATTTGTTTCTGGAAGTTCGGAGCAAATTCTCCTACGTCTCCCCTTCTTCCTTGGTGGAAAGGTTTACACTAGAAGACTTTGATTAATACAACCCTTTGTTCAAACCCACTCCCGCAACCAGCAGCCACAAGAACTCCTAGCAAACAAACAATGAAACTCAGACCCGCGATCAGGTTCACAATACAACAGTCTCAGCTCTAAGATGGTCGTGCTAATCTAGCACTTCTCCACTCTCTGTTTATGTTTTACAACAATCACTCAATACTACAGAGTGTGTGAATAAAAGAGTGTGACACAGAAACTGAAATAAGCAATCTGCGTGTGTCACTTGTGTGAGCTGGTTCAAGATGAACTCTGATTCAGTGAAAGGCTGGTTATCTTGTGTGTTCAATAATCTCGTTGTATTCGGTTTGTCCGTCACCACTTCACAGCTGCTCTTCTCTTCTATATATACTCTTTGGATACAACGGTAATAAATGTAGCCAGTAGACTCATTGAATGTATCCAAATTGAATCTGCAACGTCTTAAATGTCTGTACAATGAAAGTACATCTTCATTAAATGTATTGCCCTTTTTAGCAACTCTGCGCCGTCTTCAGTATGTACCGTATCTCTGCGTATCTGATTTCATCTCAAAGTAGTTCCAACGACTACACATCACTGCAGAGATGTCGAATGTTTCAAATCAAGTTGTACGTAGATTCAAACATTCCAAAATACAGATTACTAAGTTGCCTTTAACTTAGCTAGTCTCCCGATCTGGTTCCAGAGTATTGAGCTGCTCTTCTTGATTGGATTCTTATCTTAATTGAAACCATTCTGCTCTTGTCTTTGTTTTATGCTGATTTGAATATTAGTTCCATTCTGCTCAAACCATCAGCTTCATGCCACTTGAAAATTAATCTGCTCTGAGCCGGTTTTCTTAACTGGTCTTCCAGCTGGTTACTTATCACTCCTTAAAGTCCTGAGCTGGTTTGTCCTTAAAACCAGCACATCTTGATATCATGAACCAACTTGACCAGACTACCTTTGCTGGTTTGTCCTCAATGCTCTGAGCTGGTTTTTCCTTGACCAGCTTGACTCTGCTCCGATCTAGTTTCTACGTCCAACGTAGTAAGGGTCATCCAGATCTTGTCACGTTGGTCCAATTTACCTCTTTTATGGATTTTATTTTCTCGTCTATTTTTCATCACCAAAATTTCTGAAATTCATCCTAACAAGTAATAAAAATAAGTGTGGAATTAACTCAATTGAACAGTGAATAGATTTGAAAACTGAAAGCAGTAAAGAGAAAAAGGGATGAGAGTTTGTTTATGGAAGTTCGGAGCTGAAACTCTAACGTCTTCTCTTCTCCTAGTTCAGGAAGGATTTCAGTAGAAGAATTTGATTACTACATCTCCTGCAATAATTCAATCCCAACAAACGCAACTGTGAGAACTCCTAGCGCTCTACGACAGTTTACAGACACGCTATCTGTTATGCTTTTACAGTTTTCAGCTCTGAGCTGATCAAGCTATGCTCGCTCTTCACACGTTGTTTTTGATTTACACTTGAATAAGCAGACACTATAGAGTATGGTTACAACTCAAAAAAATGACTTTAAGCTTTTGGGAGCAAATTCGTAACAAAGGAGATGATGAACAGTGAAGTTTTGGTACGCGATATAATTTTCAAGCGTTTAGTCACTATATCACGAGTTATGTTTCTTGAGTTGTATTCTTTTTCGTTATCACTCTATATTCTTCTGAATCTTCAGTGTATATGTATACTTTGATGAATCAAGACCATTGTAGGATTACTATAACTGGTACTTGACATTCTGATCTTCAACTGTGACAAGAAGGCTCTTTCCTCTTTTGGTTTTCAATGGCTCTTTTATCTCTGACGTAATTCAAAGACTCTTTCAGCTCGAACAGAGTGAAGCTTTGTCCTTGCTTGTTCTGTTCTCATACAGTTTGCTTCGCTTGACCACTCTGGCCTGATCTTCTACTCTGTTCCTCTGATCTGGTCATCTGAGCTGATCCTCTGATCAGTTCCAATCTGCTTCATTATTCTTTGTACACCTCTGAGCTGCTTCTTTCTTCTTCGTTCAGATCTGAGGTGTTTCGTTCTTCTCTGTACAGCTCTGAGCTGTGCTGCTGTGATCTGGTCTGTGCTGCTCCAGTCCGTTCAGCTCTGAGCTGATCTTGATGATGCTTCCAGTCGTTCAGCTCTGAGCTGCTTCGACACTGTTCTGATTTTGTCTGTGTTGCTCAAGCTTAGACCTCTGAGTTGATCTATGTCTGAGCTGATTCGCCTAATCTGATATGTATTCTGCTTTGTCTAACTTGTGCGATCTGTTCTTGATCTGTTCTAAGCTGATCTTGTTGTCCGAGCTGATATTCTCTAAGCTTATCGACGCTTCTAAGCTGATATTCTTCTTCTCTGAACCGTGCTCTTTGTTTATAACGCACTTCTTCAGCTCGCAGCTCTTTTCCGATCTGATCTGCTACAGCGCAGTGCTTCAGCTCACAGCTCTTGTCCGATCTGATCTGCTACATCATAGACATGCGCACTCATGTAGATCGTCAGTAGCATAAGCGCAGGTTTTGTGTTTATCGAAATCCAGATCTGATCTGTTACACAGATCTAGCAAAATACTTTGACTTCAATGAAAATTGCACATGAGTATTGATTTTATGAATTCTTTATGTATTATCTCTACTCATTCTCTATTCATTTTTCTATTTATTTATTATTTATAACCGATACTTCTATATTAGGAAATGAATTATAATTGTTCCATGTGTGCATAATTGATAAACATGATAAATAGAAATACACAACAAGTTAGAAAATATTCTAATCAATTAGAGCATCTAAATGTATGAGAAACATAAAAAGATAACTCGAGTCGGTCTTTGATTAAAAGATATTCGACAATTAACACAGGCTTATTGAAGCGTACTAAACCTCTTAAATTTTTTTATTTTTTGAAAAGCAAATGTGGAATAAACATTTAATAAAGCTATAAATAAAACCATAACTTAAAGCATTTGAAAATATCATCTCAACATCCGTTTAAAACTAACTGTAAAGTATCCTCAATCCACATCGCACAAGCTAATATAAAAATCATAGTATTTAAAACTGTTGCGGAAAACTGAACATGTTTAAAAGCAATGACATAAAATAACTGAGTGGTCACGGGGTAACAGCCGCAGCGGAGCATCAGACGTCCTCACCATCGGTCAGAGTAATATCAGCATCATGCTCACCTGCACCATTTAAACCTAGTGAGCCTAAAGGCCCAGCATGCTCTATCCGATAATAGCAAAGTACATATAATAAAACCACATGCAGGCACATAAGTATAGGAACATAATTTTATGACATGCGTGCTTGAAAGATCTTAAAACCTTGAATCATAATACAGTCGTACATACTTCATCGTATAACATAAATATTAAGGCATGACATAAACATAACATAACTTAAAGAACATGTGAGTCGTATCCATGAAGTGAGA
>KQ987755.1:14114-50762 GCA_001598015.1 Dorcoceras hygrometricum
CATTGGTAGGGAACATTGTGATGTTCTGAGCATGCAGATGGATAGTGACCTGGTGATCTATCGAACTACCCTCGTTCGGACTTTCCAAGTGGTTACCATTTGTCGAGTGGATAAGTTCGAGGTCTTGGTTGTACTGATTAGTCCTTACTACTCGAAACGTCATTGAGACTCTACATGATAGATGCCTCACTTTGACCCGTTTACCGACTCAGTTGGGGTCATTATGTGGCGGGATTGGGTGAGGTCCCGATGCATGTAAGAGTCGATGCTTCGTTGTCGAGGATTCTCCGCTCGTCTTTGTGCGTGGATATCCTATGCTATCTGAGGAGATAATAGTGTGATAAATCTCTGGCCAGAGTACTAGATGTGTTTTGGGTAAATGGGTTCACCTAGTAACACACGCGATGTCACTATTTGATCTTCGAGATGTATGCATAGTTATTGGATATTTAGCGACTCTCGATTTACCAATGATCGTTGATCTGATCGGGATATATGTGTTGAAAGGATCGTACTGTACGCTAACCATGACCGACTGGTTCTTGCAGGCACTATCAGTGATACCTAGGGGATCATGGGGCGATGTTGCTAGGCGCTTTACCATGATCCGATGGGTCAGTCCGAAATTGTGATTTCGGAGTCGCAATGGTTGTGAGCCCACGGCTAGCTGTATCCCTGAACCATTGAAGGTCACACAAGTACTGGCTTCACGATTCCCGCATGGAAATTGAGCTCAATGTGTTGAGCATAGGAGGAGGAATTTAGGGAGTGCGACTTCCTAAAAGTCAATAGGTGTCAAATTGCAATTTTCCTAAAGTTTGGGCTAGTTTGACTATCCTTGAAACTTGGAGGGCTAAACTGCAATTTTGGACTAGGTGGTCTGAAAAATTGTTTTCGCATCATAATACTCACTTTTGTGAACTGAGTAGATCGGTCCGATCTGATCGGCAATCGGAATTATGATGAAGCCACGGTGATGGAAATGAATCGAATGTTCATATGGACCTGGGCCCGCCCCAGGCCCATTGGGCTGGTTCAAGCCCATCATAAGTCTACTTATACTAGACCTAGGGCTACATGGGAGACTAACTTGCATCACAAACCCTACACTAGTAGCCGCCACCCCCTCCCTTCTCCCACGCCTCTCTCGACCGCCGCCCTCACGCGCCGCCGCCGTGTGCCGCCGCCTTCGTGGTTGGACTTGTTCCGACCACCGCGACAAGGATATTCCGTTTGTGACAAATTCGTCAGGTCTTCTAGTGCAGACTGATGAAGGAGCCGTGATTCCAGTCGTGGACCGGATTCGGAGAACTACCGCCGCCAACCGTTGAAGTGCCAGTTTCCCTATGAAACTGGTCGGATCCAGGCGCCTAGACGCCAGCAAGGTAACGCTCTAAAACATCCTATGTATGTTTTACTACATTTGATTTCATGTATTGACCGTTCCCGGTGCAAAATTTTTTGATTCTTCCGCTGCGCCCCGGGAGCGGGATCCGGATCCGCGGCTGCGCCAACACAAGCTCCTTCAATGGCTGGAACTTTCAAAACTTTGTGTGTGTGGGGAGTGGAGAAGTCGGCTGATGCATAGACTTGGAGGCTAGGTTTTGTGTAAGATGTGTTTAAGAATAATTAAGGTTTCTAATATGACCCTACTCATTTAAATTAAGAAAATACAGGCTTGCCCCTATAATTAAATTAAAAAGGCACTTAAAGCCCATACTTGAGCTTTAATAGTTATAAAATTTCGAAATCTAGGCCTCCTTATAATTTAAAATGCCTTAAAACTCAATATACCAGCCCGCATAGGCGAAAAACGGGTTACCCTCCAAAATAATTATAAAAATCCAAATTTTTAGAAATTGTTTCTTAAAATAAAATAAATTCATTCTTAAAATCTCATAACTTAAAAATATCAATTATCTTTATTCCGGTCGACCCTAATCTCGTCCACACGTCCGTAGCTCAAGCAGGCTGAAAAACAACACATGCATATCATGCAGCATAAAATCATAAATAAATCACATAATAAGGCTTGTAATCATCTAAAAATATTTTCCCCCTAGTCATGCACTCATTTCTACGTAGTCAGGAAATTCTAGACGTTACAACTCTCCCCCCTTATAGGAATTTCATCCCCGAAATTGAGTACGTATCGAATAACTCTGGGTAGCACGTCCGCATATCGGCCTTAGTCTCCCAGGTAGCTTCATCCTTCGAGTGATTCTGCCATCGGACCTTGACCATCGGAATACTCCGCGCTCTCAGCCTACGCTCCTACCTAGCTAGAATCTGCACAGGTCACTCCTCAAACGATAAATCTGGTGCCAACTGGAGCGGCTCGAAATCCAACACATGAGACGGGTTCAGAATGTACTTCCGCAACATCGAGATATGGAAGACATTATGTGCTGCTGACAGACTGGGTGGTAACGCTACTCGATAAGCCAGAGTACCAACCCTCTCCGAAATCTCGAATGACCCAATAAACCTAGGGCTAAGCTTGCCCCTCCGGCCAAAGTGCATCACGCCCTTCAAGGGCGATATCCTCACGAACACATGATCTCCCACAGCCAGCTCCAGATCTCGTCGTCTTTGATCGGCATAACTCTTCTGACGACTCTGGGCTATCCTCATCCTATCCCGAATCCTCGTCACAACATCTGCTGTCTGCTGCACTAACTCCGGCCCGATAATCACTCTCTCGCCAACCTCGTCCCAGTGTACGGGAGATCTGCATCTCCTCCCATACAACGCCTCATACGGAGCCATCCCAATCGATGCCTGGAAGCTTTTGTTGTACGTGAACTCTACCAGTGGCAGTCTTGAATCCCACGTACCCTGAAAATCAATCACACAAGCTCTCAGCAAATCCTCCAAAATCTGGATGACCCTCTCTGACTGTCCGTCTGTCTACGGATGGAAAGCTGTACTGAATGATAGTTTAGTCCCCAAAGCGGTATGTAAACTCCTCCAGAACGCAGATGTGAATCTGGTGCCTCTATCCGACACTATCGAGACTGGTATGCCATGCAGTCTGATTACCTCTCGGATATAAAGCTCTGCGTACTGCGTCAGGGTGAAAGTAGTCTTCACCGGTAAGAAATGCGCTGACTTGGTGAATCTGTCCACAATCACCCATATAGCCATGACCCTCTGGGACTCCTGGGCAATCCAACTACAAAATCCATCGTGATATGCTCCCACTTCCACTCAGGAATGGGAAGTGGCTGCAACAACCCCGTCGATCGCTGATGCTCCGTCTTGACCTGCTGACAGGTCAAGCACTCAGACACGAATCTCCCTATGTCTTTCTTCATCCCTGGCCACCAATACAAGGTCTGCTGAAACGAACCAGACTTTAGAATTTTTTTTAAAACATTTGCGGAAGCATAAACTTTAAAGTATGGCTCGTTCCCTTCTAAAACATTCCTAAAACATTTTCTCAAAACACTTTAAGCATAAATAAAGGAATAATTAAAACGTTAAGAACATCCAACATCGTAAAATCATCGAGTAAAAAGAATACTAAAATCCAACATGTTATAAAAACCAGTATCTAAACTGCAACATGACAAAACTGAATCATAAAGGCGGTCACGGGGTACTGCTGCAACCGGCGCTCAGAGGTCATCACCGCCAGTCGGAATGATCTCATCAACAGGATCATCACCTGCACCATTTAAACCTATTGAGCCTAGAGGCTCAGCATGCTCTATCGTAATGCATAACAAGGTACATACTAATAAAAATACACATGCAAGCACATACTGTAATTAAAATAATGTTAAAGACATGGATGCGTGCATGATCTTAAAACATTTCTATCCTACAATCATATCATATAACATATAAGACATGGCATATCGTAATCTGAAAGAAAGCATAAGAGTCATATAAGTGTGTGAGCAGCTGACTGATCAGTCGTGATAACCAACGTACGTGGCGGTGTGGTTCACCCGACCTTACCTCGGGATCCCTATATGTCACACCTCCTGAAAACTTCTACTTCACCCCACTGTTACACGAGGATTCATAGGCCCTGAAATCCTGATATCATTCCTAAAAACAGGGGATCCCCGGGCCCGGCTACCCGGTTAACTCCCATCGTAGACTTGCCACATCACTTCAATTCCTCGGATTTTTAACTTAAAAAAGACATGCCTGATCGTTTCATAAATCTCATGATGCGTGAATTTTCTTAAAATCATGCAATTTAAAAGCTTAGCCCGTTAATGTAAAATAATTCTTTCTTTAAAACTTTTACGTACATAGCATACTACATATATGATTAATTATGCATTTACGGGCTTCTAAATTTTTTTACTTCGGTCAAGGATTGATTCCGGGGCCTGGCTCGCTACTTCTAGACCAAACGTCGCTCTAAAATCGGCCGATGAAATGAATGTTCACCGCTTTTTCCCATTTTTGCCTATTTTCTTTAAATTTGATTTCTTAAAAAATCAAGACAAAAAGAGACTAATTAAAATCAATTTTGACTTCTAAAAATTAATTGGGGCTTATTAAAATCGATTTTGACCTATTAAATCAATTAAAATCAATTTTGACCTAAAAAGATCGATTTTGACCAAAAGACCGATTTGGACCAAATTAAATCCAAAAAATCGATTTTGACCTAATTAAAATCCCTAAAGCCCTAATTTTGACTAAAAACTTAAAATTAAACATAACTTAAATTATTTAAAAAGGTTTGACTCAATTTTGACATTCTGACTATTTTCTTTAAAATTGGACCTATGACACATTAATCAAAATAATAGGTCCCTAAATCAAATAACCTGGACTATTTTAAAACATTTGACTCGGGACACGGTGAACCAAATCGATCCAACCAAACCAAACCGGTTTGATCGAACCGGCCGGCCCAAACCTTTGCCCTACACACACGTGAGCCGCCGCTCACTCCATTGCGCGACGCCCACTTCCCGGCATTCGTGCTCCCTGCTCCGGCCACCGTGGTCGGAGCCCCTCCGGCTGGACCACCCCCAAGTCCAGCCGGTTCCAACGGGACCAACCATGGTCCAAACCATGGCTCACAGTGCGCGTGCGAAGGCCATGAAGATGGCTGCCCTCCCTGCGCGGCGCACCAGGTGCACTTCACGTGTAGCCATGGTTTCTGATCGAACAGCCCCTTTTCTAGTACCTAAATGCCACCATAAACCACTACTGAACACCCCTAAGCCCCAGGAACACTCCTGGACCGAAGCTTCAAAGATTTGGATCGAAAATCATGTTAGAAAATGGAGTGTATGCATGATCCGAAAATATACAGCCATGATCTCAAAAATTCGCATACATGACAGCCATAAATCATTAAAAACGAGTCTAATACAGTTTAAATGGCAAGAAAATGGATTGATATCACATGCCTGGGTTGAAAAAGACGTAGATATGCGAGGTACAAACGTTCTAGACACGAGATCGGGGCGCCGCCGGAATTGGATCACCAAGCTCCTTCAATGGCTGTGAAATTTCGAACTTTGTGTGCTTATGGGTGGAGAGTACGGCTGGTTGCAAGTATTGGAGGCTAGGTTGTGAAATTTGTGTTTAAGAAAATAATGTATGTGCCTATAATGACCCCTATGGCTTTAATTAAAAAAATACCGGTTTACCCTTCTAATTAAATACAAAGGTGCTTAAAAACTCATACTTGGGCTTTAATAGTTATAAAATTTCGAAATCTAGGCCTTCTTATAATTTAAAATGCCTTAAAACTCAATATACCAGCCTGTATAGGCGAAAAACGAGTTCCCCTCCAAAATAATTATAAAAATCATAATTTTCAGAAATATTTGCTTAAAATAAAATAAATTCATTCTTAAAAATCTCATAACTTAAAATCTCAATTATCTTTATTCCGGTCGACCCTAATCTCGTCCACACGTCCGTAGCTCAAGCAGGCTGAAAAATAACACATGCATAACATTCAGTATAAAATCATAAATAAATCAAGTAAAATGGCATGTAATCATCTAAAAATATTTTCCCCCTTGTCATGCACTCATTTCTACGTAGTCAGGAAATTCTAGGTGTTACATCTGCAAATCTCTGTACATCTTTGTACTCCCTGGATGGATGGAATACGTCGATGCATGAGCCTCAGATAAGATCTCGGCTCTCAACTGCCCCATGCTCGGCACCCACATCCGTCATCTGAAACGGACTATCCCATCCTAAACAGTGTACAGACCTCGTCCTCTGTCCTCATCACGCTGCCTCCACTGCTGTAACTGCTCATCGGAAGCCTGCCCCTCTCTGATCCGCTCTCGAAGAGTCGGCTGAATCGTGAGCGCTGCTAAACTCGGCGCACAGCTTCCTGAATAAAGCTCAAAACCAAACCTCTCTATCTCAGTCTGTAGTGGCCTCTCAACTGACTAACAAGCCACCACTGCAGTCTTCCGGCTCAAAGCGTCTGCCACTACATTAGCCTTACCCGGATGATAGCTAATGTCACAGTCATAATCCTTCACCAACTCTAACCATCTGCGCTGCCTCATGTTCAGCTCCTTCTGGGTGAAGAAGTACTTGAGGCTTTTGTGGTCGATGAATATCTGACACTTCTCGCCGTACAAATAATGCCTCCAAATCTTCAGCGCAAACACCACTGCAACAAGCTCCAAATCATGTGTCGGATAGTTCTGCTCATAACTCTTCAGCTGCCTCGACGCATAAGCAATAACCTTACCACCCTGCATCAGAACTGTACCCAAACCTCTCAAGGAAGCATCTGTGTACACTAGGAGTGTCAATTCGGGTGGATCGGGTGGGTTCGGGTCGGGTTGGGGTAAAATTTAAAAAAACAAGTCTGACCCGAACCCTACCCGAACCCGAATCAACCCGAAATGTCTCAACCTGAACCCAACCCGAACCTGAAAAATCCCAACCCTAACTTGGTTTTTTTCGGGTCGACTCGGGTTCGGTTATCGGGTTACTATCAATTTGGGTGGTTCGGGTGGGTTCGGGTCGGGTTGAAGTAAAATTTTTTTAAAAAAGTCTGTCCCGAACCCGAACCCGAACCAACCCGAAATGTCTCAACCCGAACCCGAAATGTCTCAACCCGAACTTGATTTTTTTCGGGTGGATTCGGGTTGGGTTTTCGGGTCGGGTCAGAATTTGACACCCCTAGTGTACACCACAAACTCCTCGTGGTCCACTGGCATGGCTAATACTGGTGCTGAAGTAAGGGCCTCGTTCAGCTGATCAAAGCTCATTTGACACTCGGGACTCCACACATACTTCGCATTCTTCTTGGTCAAGGCTGTCAAGGGCACCGAAATAGAAGAGAAGCCCTTGATAAATTTGCGATAATAACCTGCCAAGCCCAAGAAACTGCGAATCTCCGCTGCATTCCTCGGAGTCCCCCAGTTCTGCACTGCTTTCACATTCGATGGGTCAACAGAAATCCCATCTCTCGACACAATATGCCCTAAGAAAGCCACCTGCTCCAGCCAAAACTCGCACTTGCTGAACTTGGCATACAACCTATGCTCCCTCAAAGTCTGCAAAGCCGTCTGCAAGTGCTGCCTATGCTCCTCCAAGCTCCTCGAATAAATTAGGATATCGTCGATGAACACAATGACGAACTGGTCTAGATACTGCCTGAATACCCTGTTCATCAGATCCATGAAATTCGCTGGGGCATTCGTCAGGCCAAATGGCATCACCAAGAACTCGTAGTGGCCGTAGCGTGTCCTAAAAGCAATCTTGGACACGTCCTCCTCTCTAACTCTCAGCTGATGATAGCCAGATCTCAGATCAATCTTCGAGAACACTGAAGCTCCCTGCAACCGATCGAATAAATCCTCAATCCTCGGGAGTGGATACTTATTCTTCACGGTAACTCTGTTCAGCTCCCGATAGTCGATGCACAACCTCATGCTACCATCCTTCTTCTTCACAAATAACACTGGCGCGCCCCATGGAGAAAAGCTAGGGCGAATGAACCCCTTATCAAGCAACTCATGAATCTGCTCCTTAAGCTCCTTCATCTCGGTAGGAGTCAATCGGTAAGGTGCCTTAGAGATAGGCACTGTCCTGGCATCAACTCAATAGAAAACTCCACATCTCGCTCCGGTGGAACTCCCTCTACATCATCAGGGAAAACATCGGCATAATCTCTGACTACCTCCACATTGGATAGTGAAGGGCCTGCTGAATCTCCAGAAGCGGTAACGCTGGCCAAGAATGCCTGACACCCGTGCTCAATTAGCTTCCTGGCCTGAAGAAAAGATATAAATCTGGGCTTCCGCGGCCTCCTAGCTGCCTCAAATAAGAAAGCCTCCTGCCCTGGCGATCTGATAGAAACTGTCCGCCTCTGAAAATAAATCACTGCTCCGAACTCTGTCAGCCAATCCATGCCTAGGATGAGGTCGAATCCTGTCATCAGCAAAACGACCAAATCTGCTCTAACTGCGTGGTCCTGAAATGTCATCGTCAAACCCTGCACGACCCTGGTCGTCGTCAACTCCTCTCCCGATGAAACTGTCATGGTGAGAGCTACCCCCATTCTCTCCGGAATAATCTCCATCCTCCGTGTGAATGCACTCGAAATAAACGAGTGGGTTGCCCCCGAGTCTAGCAAAGCGAGTGTAGTGACCCCATGCACACGAATCTCGCCTGAAACAGAACGTCACACCGGTACGCATTTACGGTCATACTGAAAGCCCAAAAGTAGTTTAGATACCTAAAACCGTTTTAGGTTCGCTAGTCCTATCCGTCAAAGTTCTCACAAGTCCTAGAGGTCCTACAATTCCCACCTATGTTCACCTAGCAACTAAGGCACAAGTTTCCTAGCAGTGTTCCACCTAACATGCAATTCCAATACACTCAGATAGCGCATAACATGATACGGAAATCTAGAACCGAATACCTGTAAGCAAAGTCATGTTCTGCCTCAGCCTGCATCACGAACACATGACCAGTGGCCTGTGTCCTCTTAGGGCAGTCCTTAGAAATATGCCCTGGCTCCTTGCAGTGAAAGCACCTGTCAGTCCCTAACATGCAAGGTCCTAGATGCCGCTTATTGCACTCCTTGCAGACTAGAAACTCTGCAGGCCTATAGGCGCTGGCCCCCTGCTGCTATGGCCTCTGCTGGCCCTGAGGTCTCTGCTGGCCCTGGGGCCTCTGCTGCAATGGGCCCTTAGAAGGCCCCTGAAAATGTCTATTCGTTGGTGGCTGCGAAGACTGGCCCCTGACGGGCTGCTGCATCTGTCTCTTCCTCTGATAGTCATCCCTCATATCCTTCAGGCCCCTCTCGAACCGGTAAGCCCTGTTCACTGCCGCCATATAAGTCCCCACGTCCGTCATGTTGACATCGTGGCAGATGTCAGGTCGCAGTCCATCAGCAAACTGCCTCAGCTTCTCACTCTCCACGGTAGCAATCGCGGGTACAAAGGGGCACCCCCGCTCAAACTGTCTAACATACTCTGCAACAGACTTGTCTCCCTGACGGAGACTCATAAACTCTCGAATCAGCTGGCTCCGGGCATCCACAGGAAAATACTTCTCATAAAGACTTTCTTGAACTCTTCCCAAGATAGGTTCTCCAGATACAGTCCAACCACTGCGCCCTTCCACCAAAGAGCAGCGTCTCTCTTCAGCATGAAAATAGCACAACGGACCCTGTCGGCATCCACTAGACCCATGTAGTCGTAGATAGTCTCCATGGATCGGATCCACTCCTCAGCAACAAGTGGATCGATGGTGCCAGGAAAATCCTTCGGTCCCTGCTTGCGGAACCTCTCTGCGACGTCCTCTTCATGCGACTTCTCGGGTCGCTCTGACTGGCGCTCCAACAGCCTAGTAATCCCAGCGAGCATGTCCACACTAGCTCTCTCATATGGAGTCAACTGAGGTGGTGGGGGAGGAGGAGGTGTAGTATCATCCTGCTGGGTCCTATCACATCGGGGAGGCATTGTTCTGATACACCAAAACCTTATCATGTAAATCTAAGTGCATTACTAAGCGTCTATTTTTAAAACCCTAAGGCCAAAACTCATGCAAGGCTAAAACATGCAGCATACAAACATAAACATAAATAATAACATATTAAAACTCACATGCTGGTAGTGCGACTTCTGAGCTCCACGCAGCAGGCAAGTACCCCACCAGAACCACCGCTCTGATACCAACTGAAACGAACCAGACTCTAGAATTTTTTTTTTAAAACATGTGCGGAAGCATAAACTTAAAGTATGGCTCGTTCCCTTCTAAAACATTTCTAAATCATTTTCTCAAAACATTTTAAGCATAAATAAAGGAATAATTAAAACCGTTAAAAACGTCCAATATCATAAAATCATCGAGTAAAAGAATATTGAAAGCCAACATGTTTAAAAAACCAGTATCTAAAACTGTAACATGACAAAACTGAACCAAAAAGACGGTCACGGGGTACTGCTGCAACAGGCGCTCAGAGGTCCTCACCGCCAGTCGGAGCATACTCATCGACAGGATCATCACCTGCACCATTTAAACCTAGTGAGCCTAGAGGCTCAGCATGCTCTATCGTAATGCATAACAAAGTATATACTAATAAAATCGCATGCAAGCACATACCTGTAATTAAAATAACGTAAAAACATGAGTGCGTGCATGATCTTAAAACATTTCATCATACAATCATATCATAACATATCGTATAACATATAAGGCATGGCATATCGTAACCTGAAAAGAATGTATGAGTCATATCAGTGAATGTGAGCAGCATATGACTGATCAGTCGTAATAACAAACGTACGTGGCCGTGTGGTTCACCTGGATAACACACGAGGATCCCTATACCAGTGGTAGTCTCGAATCTATACCAGTGGCAGTCTCGAATCTCACGTACAGAGAGGGTCATCCAGATTTTGGAGGATTTGCTGAGAGCTTGTGTGATTGATTTTCAGGGTACGTGGGATTCGAGACTTCCACTGGTATAGTTCACGTACAACAACAGCTTTCAGGCATCGATTGGGATGGCTCCATATGAGGTACTGTACGGGAGGAGATGCAGATCTCCCGTACATTGGGACGAGGTTGGCGAGAGAGTGCTTACTGGGCCGGAGTTAGTGCAACAGACAACAGATTTTGTGACGAGGATTCAGGATAGGATGAGGATAGCCCAGAGTCATCAGAAGAGTTATGCCGATCAGAGACGGCGAGATCTGGAGCTGGCTGTGGGAGATCATGTGTTTGTGAGGATATCGCCCATGAAGGGTGTGATTCATTTTGGCCGGAGGGGCAAGCTGAGCCCTAGGTTTATTGGGTCATTCGAGATTTTGGAGAGGGTTGGTACCCTGGCTTATCGAGTACCGTTACCACCCAGTCTATCAGCAGCGCATAATGGCTTCCATATCTCGATACTGCGGTAGTACATTCCAAACCCATCCCGTATGTTGGATTTTGAGCCGCTCCAGTTGGCACCAGATTTATCGTTTGAGGAGCGACCGGTGCAGATTCTAGCTAGGGAGGAGCGTAGGCTGAGAGAGCGGAGTATTCTGATGGTCAAGGTCCGGTGGCAGAATCACTCGGAGGATGTTTTGATCTCGAAAGCCGATTTTGACCAAAAGATCGATTTTGACCAAATTAAATCCCAAAAATCGATTTTGACCTAATTAAAATCCCTAAAGCCCTAATTTTGACTAAAAACTTAAAATTAAACATAACTTAAATTATTTAAAAAGGTTTGACTCAATTTTGATCTTTTGGCTATTTTCTTTAAAATTGGACCTATGACACATTAATTAAAATAACAGGTCCCTTAATAAAATAACTTGGATCGATTTAAAATATTTGACTCGAGACTCGAGAACCGATCCGGTCCAACCAAACCAGCCGGTTCGACTGAACCGAACCCATCCAAAACTAGCCCTAAACCGCACGCCCCTTCCTCCTGCGCGCGCGCCGTCGTGACCACCTGCTGGTCTTCGCGATCGCTCTCCTTGCTCCGGCCACCATGGCCGGAGCCCTTCCGCTTGGACCACCCCAAGGTCCAGCCGGTCCTAACCAGACCAACCTTGGCTCAAACCGTGGGCTAACCAGGGAGAACTGGTCGCTGCAAGTGGACGCACCAGCCATGCTGCGCGGTGCGCCACCCTCGACTCTTACGGATTGATCCGGTTCGTTCGACCACCTAGCCACCTTCCTACCTCGATCTAGACCACCATGAGTCCCCTCCGAACCCCTAGAACTGATCCAACACCCCTGAAAATTTCCATGACCGAAGCCTCAAGAGAAGAAGCGTGACATGCCAAAAACCGTGAATCCCATGCATGACATATGAACATAGATGTAAAGATCCGAGGCATACACATAAAATTCATGCATAATTTTCATAAAACAGGTTATTATGATATAAATGGTGAGCAAGAGAATTTATATCACATGCTTGGGTTGAAGAAGATGCGGATCTGCGAGATACGGACGTTGTAGAGGCGAGATCGGGCCGCAACCGGCTAAGGATCACCAAGCTCCTTCAATGGCTGGAATTTTCGAAACTTTGTGTGTGTGGAGAGGGGATAAGTCGGCTGATGTATAGACTTGGAGGCTAGGTTTTGTGTAAGATGTGTTTAAGAATAATTAAGGTGCCTAATATGACCCCTACTCATTTAAATTAAGAAAATACAGGCTTGCCCCTATAATTAAATTAAAAAGGCACTTAAAACCCATACTTGGGCTTTAATAGTTATAAAATTTCGAAATCTAGGCCTCCTTATAATTTAAAATGTCTTAAAACTCAATATAACAGCCCGCATAGGCGAAAAACGTGTTCCCCTCCAAAATAATTATAAAAATCCACATTTTCATAAATTGTTGCTTAAAATAAAATAAATTCATTCTTAAAATCTCAATTATCTTTATTTCGGTCGACCCTAATCTCGTCCACACGTCCGTAGCTCAAGCAGGCTGAAAAACAACATATGCATACCATGCAACATAAAATCATAAATAAATCACATAATAAGGCATGTAATCATCTAAAAATATTTTTCCCCTAGTCATGCACTCATTTCTACGTAGTCAGGAAATTCTAGGCGTTACATATTCGAACTCTGATCTGATTGGTCTTCTCTGAACTGTTCTTTCTAAACTGAGCTGCACTTATTCTGATCTGAACTGCTCTAGCTTTGAACTGTTCTCTGCCCTGATCTGATCTGCTCTGTTATGCTTTAAGCTGATCTACACTGTTATTCTCAATTGAGCTGATCTGATCTGATTCGCTCCGCTCTTCTTCTGTTCTGATATGATCTGAACTGTTCTGCTCTTCTTATCTGTTTTGTTCTGTTATGTTATGTTATGTTGATCTGTACAATATTCTGAGGTGATCTGTTATACTGATATCTGAACCCCGCTCTTGCTCTGAACCGTTCTGAACCGTTCTTCTCAACAGATTTTCAGTTGTCAGCTCTAATCTGTTCTGATCTATATCCAGCAAGATCTGTGCACTCAATTAAACAAATTAGAAACATAATTACAACTTTTGTGTTCAACAAAATTTACGATCTGATATGTATCTGGATCCAATATATATCTAATTAATGATCATGATGTTTATTTTATCTATTATGTAGATTTGTTTAGATCGATAAGCTCCTAAAAAAACATAGTTATTCAAAAAATATGAACATTATCTAAATTTCATAATCACATTTCAACACTTGCATTTCCCAAGTATTTCAAAATATATAATCATTGTTAGGGATGATAAGCTCCTAAAAAAACATAGTTATTAAAACAATATGAACATTATCTAAATTTCATAATCACATTTCCACACTTGCATTTCCCTAGTATTTCAAAATATATAATCATTGTTAGGAAGACAATGGGACAACATGGAGCAAAGGTTTACCATCCCTATTCCCATCCCCAAATTAATCTTAGATTATCATCTACAATTCCGTAGGATCAATATGGAATAAGGAGCTCATCTCTATTTCTAATATATAAATGTGTATATATATATATATATATATATATACACATTTATATATTAGAAATAGTGGTAGGAGTGATAGGGATAGGATTGTGAAATAGTCCAGCGTTTGGTTCGATGATTGCAGAAATAGTCTAATCCTCCTTCACGTGATTTGCTACTGTTCTACCCTGATTGTCCTCTTTACTAATCCTTTCTATTTAGGTTGAATTAGTAGTCCTCCGCTGTTGAGTGTTTGTTAGATTGAGAATTGTACCACATTTACCCCCGTTGTAAACACAGATCTACGCAAAGCAGATTACTGGCCTTCGTCGTTCCGTCATATCTTACGAAGTCGGCTTGGAGAGGAAAGGATATCGGCCTTGCACAAATTTACGCTTTCTTTCGAGGCATATATCTGTTGTGAAGAATCGATCAGTTAAGACCCGGATTTCCCCAGAAGTGTGTCTGGTTTAGAAAGTTCCGAAGGCGATTTGCCGGTTTGTTGTAAGCGTGACCACCGTTGCTCCAAATCGGAGGCCTTATATTTCAGCAGGTAGGTGTTGATGTAATTATTTGCTGGTATTCTGATTCATTTCACCTAATCTTGTTATTTAGCAATAGATGAACATGTTTGATTGAGTATGTGGAAGCATATCGTGTTCTCTGACCTTGTCTATGTTGTCTGTTGTGTCGGCTTTCGATGCGTGAGCACAGTATATTATTTTAAGGTTCATATTGCGTTGTAAATAAATGAAATTTAATTGGCGATTCGGTGACAATTGAGCTGATGTCTCGACCTCTAACAGCTGTGAAAGTTGGCTTCGAAATTTGGCTGAAGAAAAATTCAATCTTGAGATAAGCAGCATGTAGTGCGCATAAGTTGCTTATGCTCACTGCTGGATTTTATCAAGTTAAGCCTGTTTGTATAACAAGAAATTAGTTGCCAGGCTTGTCGTTGGTTGTGGTCCTGCAGTTTGAATGTATGTAGTGTTATTCATATAATTTTTCTTGTTCCGAAATTCAGTTGTAATATTCCTGGAATTTGGGTTGACAAAAAAAGGTTGCACCCAACATTTCTTGTACTCGTTTTGTATGATGGGAGCTATGTTTATCACAGCTGTGGAATATGAAAACATTAATTAGGAAATAGGGTACTGTTTCTGTAATGATTTGTTATGAGCTGCCAAATACTGGTTAAAGTTTTGTAATTTGTTGTAGGGCCATAACCCATTATGTGAGAATAGTGTTTGCGAAAATTGTTTCCAAATAGAATGGTTTCTTATTTCCACTTCTGCTAAAAGTAGGCTGTTATAGTACATGTCCCTTTTCTATGTTCCAATTGTAATGATATTGCCATACTGAATCTAATTTTGTTGTTGTTTTCCAATTGTGCACGCAAGATGGATAGTAAGCATAAAAACATTCTTCTTCTTCTGGTCGTACATCAAATGTTGTGTCGAAATTTTTTGTACGTATTGCTTTTGATACGACATCGTATGAGAAGTATTTCGAAGGAACGTCGTGTTGGTCGTACAACGAACGCATCGTACAGTATGATACGCAGAATTAATGCCCAATTGAGTCATATGCACCGAATCATTGAAGCATGAGATTGTCAATGTGTTGTGAACTTGCGTATGAATCGCAACACTTTCGGAAGATTGTGCTACATTTTAATAAATTTAGGAGGACTAATAGAGTCTAGACATGTCTCTGTGCAAGAGAAGGTTGCCATGTTTTTGTCAATACTAGCCCACCATAAAAAAAACCGAGTCATAAGCCACGATTACATACGGAGTGTTCAGACAATCAGTGCACATTTTCATGAAGTTATGCGGTCCCTATTGAAGCTACATGAGATCCTTCTTGTCAAGCCGAGTCCTGTGGATGAGACCTGTGGGCAGGAGAATTGGAAGTGGTTCAAGGTATTACTCTCTTGACATATACTTTTTGAGTTTTTAATAAATTAGAAGCCTTGAAGTGCAGTGACTGGTGAAAGTGTGACATATCATAAGAAGTAATATCTTTCTTAATTGAAGGGTTGTTTAGGTGCACTTGATGGAACACATATTGTTGTACATGTACCCGTACATGATAAAGCAAGATATAGAACACGAAAAGGCACTATTGCAGTGAATGTTTTGGGAGTCTGTGACCGTAATATGAACTTCATTTATGCTCTCACTGGGTGGGAGGGTTCCGCAGCTGATGCAAGGGAGGGTTCAGTCAAACGGTTTCTCGCAGATTCTAATGAGCAGTGACATAGTTATACTCGCATATAAGTTTCATAAATAAAATGGAAGAAGGGATTGTACGAAATACATCATTTTGCAGTGGGTGACATGATTAGTTAGACGATGAGTACGCCACGGTCTTTCAATTCACGGTGCAAGTTTTGAACACACTTCAAATCTGAAATTATAATGTAAGAATATAATAGGAAATGTTATAACATTACACGGGGCCACGACATACCAACATAAATCTACAAGAAAAAATCACAATTAAACCAGTTATATAAGCATCAAATTGTTCAAGTGCAATTTTGCTGAAGTATGTACGCTATTCAAATCCTTCCCTTCACAAATCTTAAGCCAAATGGAATTTCAATAGCATACATCGAGATTTCATAGTTCACTCTATTTACACCAACTGCAATACAAATCCACACAATAGCATCCAATCAAATAACCAAAACAGCACCACTGTCCAAAAAAAAAAATAATCCCAACCCATCTATATTAACTTTTGTAACCACTTCGCAACTAAAAACAATAATTGGTACCGCAAAATTTGTAACTAAGCCCCAAAAAAAACTATTTTCATGCTAAACAACTTAACACAAAGAAGTCGAACTTCTTATTAAACACACAATGAAGACAACGAGTACAAAAGCAGATCTCGTACTGCCAGATCCCCAATTATTTTTCAAAGACAGCACCCACAAGAACAAATCAATACCACACAGGACAATACAAAAAAACACAAGGTTTTGCAATGTAAACAAACAAATGTCAAACGGCGAGAGAAGCAGAATGCTTCACTCATACCTCCAAAGTCTCTGAGGGCCACTACAGGAAAATTTAAAGATGGCAGTAAACGCAGACGCCTTTTGGTAACTTCGAATGGTTTCAATCCCTGTCCATACAAATACAAATTGGACATTTAATGGGGAAATGTACTGAACAAGAGCTCAGAAAAAATTAAACTTTAATCCAAAAAAAAAGAAAAAAGCAACAGCAAAGTACCGACGGCTCTCAAAGTATAGCTTCACAGTTGTTGGGGAAACGAAATTGAACCGTCTATCTCCTCTGCGCCGGTAGATCGGTTCCTGTGGTTAAGTACTTCTTCGCCGGCGAGAAATCGTACCAACTACTGTGCAATGGCAGCTACGGGGAGTACGTGCTCGAATTTGGCCTCCTCTAGCGAATCAGTCAATCGCAGGATATGAAACTCAAAATTAGTCCCGTTTATGATGTGAAGGCCAAATCGGTAATTTCATAGCTCACCAATTTTCTAATCCATATGTTAAAAATCGAACCAAACAGAATCACGTACATCTCATTAATATTTATCTCACGTTGTTCTAAAATAATCATTCATATTAATCCTTCGTTATCAATCTCATCCCACCTACCAAGCGGAGTCTAATACTACTAATTAATAATCGTCATCATGATTATTATCATTATTTAATTATTATTATTATTATTATTATTATTATTATGATCGTCCGAGTAGGTTCGAAGATAGATGTGTTATTTCTATCATCATTTCCATTTGATTCGATGAATTTCCATCCCTAGTCATTGCATCAAATTCTTGTCCCACACAAGTATAAAAATGGCATGCCAAATTCTTCCACAAGCCATGAGCGAAAAGGAACCATTCAGCCTTATCAATAAATCAATAGCAAAACTTTTCTGATTATTTATGCTTTCAAACTGATGTAACAAAAGATTTAATACACCATGTCATAACAGATTTGGATAAACATTTAGCTAATTGAACAAAAGTGCAACCCACGATCCAAGGGATGATTAGTTCACAACAATTTGCAATATAAGTTATTAAGATAAACGTACGTTTATCCATGAATTCATCAATGGTTGTTGGTAATACATCTATATATGCAATATGTGGCATTCTGTAAACCGTTTCAATAATCACCTCCAAGAGCTTAACCAGTTGAATGTGTCTAATCCATGCTAGATATATACTGATCCATGAAAAGTTCAGTATATTTTCACCTATTTGCAGCTACGCAAACTGTGCAATCACGATGACTTGCCAAAAATTCTGAGTTACACCTTGGTATTCTAGCCTGATTTGAAATGGTCTGGTGATAGATGACATGGCAGCACATTCTTATCTTCTGCCAAATTTTGAACCTTAATCTTGAAACAGTGGGGAATAAGCATGACTAGTTTGAGCTCTCATTTGTTCAGGGTTTTCTCACAAATACAACCAGGAAGGGGATTTGCATAAAAACTCTCCTCCAACTTGGGGAACTCACCAACCTCCCTCATATATGGGCCTCCGAGACGATCCCTGTGAATCTTTTTTACTTTAGAGCGAAATTTCTTCCACGAAATTTTTCCTTCGTCAAACTCATCAACATATTTTACAAAATTCATCCTGCATGAAGGAAAACAGAAACAAAGAACTTCATTAATGCCTCATTGCCTGTAGCTGTTATATCTCAAGAGATACTTCCTTTGAACCTGAATGCAGACACTCCACACAAAAACAATTAATGTTTTTATTTGTAAATTGCAAGTTTCGGCCGTCAAATTCCATTGAAATCTCCTCAAAATTTGACTCAATCTCATCCCACCACCTAAGATTATGGACCCACCACAGATTTAAAGCATGAAAAATGACCAGAAATCGTATACAAACCTATCCACATTAATGGTTTTCTTGAAACCTTCGAAACGTCTATGACCTTGTACTGCCTTGGCCATGTTGCCATCATATGTGTAAACAAAAACGTCACTTTGAAGGGCAACAACATAGTCCAAACCAGCAAGCATGTTTTGATGATTTATGAATGGACTTAGCTCTTCTGCTGTTGTTAGAGATGAGTGGGAAAATAAATTTGGATAACTATCGGTGAGATACTGCATGCTCCCATTTCCATAAGCTTCACCAGCCACCAAGTAAATTTTTGTACTGGATGGGAAATCAAGAGCTTTAAGCAAGAGTGCAGTTTCCCTAGGGGTCATAGGGCAGCCACCAAGCTTTCTTTTTTCCACCCCATCAATTTCTTTCTCCTTCCAATGGCTAACCTCATATCGCATTTGTCGAAGTTCATTATCTTCTTCAGCGGTCAAATTATGGCTGCATCCGGTAAAAGCCAGCATATCCTTCTCGTATCTGCAAGGAAATTTGCATGTATGTTCAGATATAGGCCTCTAATGTGAAACAGTTACTTCTGAAAAGACAGGAAACTGTGATTTATCATTGCCACATCAAGAAAAATGCTAAATTCTTAATTATCCAAGATGCAACCTTCTCACACCAAGGAAAAAGAACACGAAGAAATTTCAAGTTTACATGAAATGGCTATTCTACTGTCCGAAACTCGTGTCAAATACAATAGAAAAAATAGAGATGGTACTCCACAAGGGTACATAATTTAGGCATTAATGTTATTGGTACAAAAAACAGGGTAAATTTAAGGCAAGAAAAGGTTAGAGAATTCCACACAGCAAAAGAACTAATCCTAGTATCACAACATGGAAAGGATAGAAGTACACCAAAGAAGTAAAGGAATAAAACAAAGAACTCCATGGCAGGGTTCTCAATCTTAGTTACTAGCAGAAGCTGTATGAATTTGGACCAATCCAAACTTGGAACAAAGCAACTAGATGAAACAAAGCAATTAGCTGGCTCATTTTACTCCTCTAAAATGTTAATCACCCACCATGAATGATGGAACCAGTACAGAGATGGTCATTAAGCAAGATGATAGCAGAAAGGTGATTGGATGAACCTAGGCTGCAGCTCGAAGCAGTTTGACCCTTGGCTTACTTTCCAGAACTGGAGCTGAACCATGAACCCTTATTTCAGGTTTTTGAATCACATAAAAATATAGATAAGACAGTACTCTTCAAACTGGAATGCAGTCAGGACGACACTAATCAGTCATTTTTTTCAAATAACTGTTACCTATATGAAGTAGAAAATGAGGGGAAATGGATATATGACAAATTTGAAAACTGATTGGTCCTGTCTAAAATTTATCTGCTGAATCTTCCCCAGCTGACTTTATTTTTTCAACACAACACTGATAAACTTGAGAGCTAAATGTAATATTAAAGAGATTGTTTACAATATCAATTATCAATTTTTAGTTTGTACATTGAAATTTTAGACTAAAATAATTTACATATTTGAAAATGGGCAAGCACCAGTTAAATTCATATTGACGTAATGAAAACAGGTTTACACCTGGAATCTGACAGTTCTCACTGGGTTACCTTCCCAGTCACCATATGGAAATGTTAAGCTTCAACATACCTAAAGATGAATGAAATAGCTAGAAATTTAATTTCTCATTTACCTTTTCATAACCTTTTAAAATGTATTTTCATTATGTAAACAGGTGCAGAGTTATATGTTCATTCCTCAAAGGAAGAATGGAAATTGTTTCAAATGCATAAACAAATTAAAAACTCATCCTACGGGATTTATTTTAAGGAGCTCCAAGTTAAAGGAAATTTTGCTCCCAAAATTAAGAAGGAACCCGTGCAAACCTCAAATGCAGTGCAAGGTAAGGGCCATCAGTTTGCATTTTTGACACCAATAGTCTCCCTAGATCTTCAATCGGGGCAGAATATTTCAGTGCTCTATAGTTTACACGGCATCTTAGCTTTTGTATAGTATCAGGAAGTCCATTGTTAGCAATTCGAGAATCAGAATGAGTGAAGTACATCACTTTATGCTGCTTCAATAGTGGAAGAACCTCAGATTTATAGTAACTGACCTGAATCAAAGAATTCACACAATTAACTTGTGCAGGAGCTATGAGCATACCCAACTAACAAGACGGATCACAAATATCTAGAACACTACTTCTAAGTGCAGATAAACTAATACAGGAGTAGTTAAAATTATAGGCAAATCTAGTTAGAGAGGCTTATTTATGTTAGGATATACTCAACTTTGTATAATTGAATATAATATTTGAATTGATCAGGATTTGTTCTTGTGCTGTTCAACCTGAACTTCCCATCTTTGGACCTAAAAGAAGTGGTATCCTGATAAATCAAAAGCCTTTGTGAATTTCTGTTTACAATTGTTACATAATCATCAGATCAGGTCAACTTTATGAGCAAAATTTAATTATTCTAACATATTCCAAAAACGTGGTTTAGAGTTTTAACATTGTTGAGTTAAGCGTAGCTTTAAGAAAAATCAGGATGAGTGACATCTTGAGAAACTCTTGTACGTTAAGTTGCTGACGTTGGGCCACTTGATCTGGTTGATCAGGTGGACTGTAAAAGTATGATACCAGATCTTAACGGTAATACTATCTCTGCTGGAGATAGGACCGACGATATGGAAAAGGTAAGACCGATCTCAAATGGATATGAGACAGGACCAACAGTTAAACGCGCCCCTCTCCGAACTCATGGGCCTAACATTCCGATCCTAACGCACATAATAGGTACACTCTGGTCCACCACATTATAAGGAAATATAGTTGCATCTTGGCTAACGGCTATAGCTTTTGGCTTATTGGTAAGCACTTGATCCTAACAAACATTTCAAACAGTTAATATCAATCTATAACCTTTTATCTTAGATTATCATTTCCAATCAATTTAATAAATATTATAATTTTCAAATTATGATTGTGTGTTCGTGCATAATAAAGTTTTAAAAATAACAACATTAAAAGGTTAATAAGCATATTTAGAATTAAAAAATACGCTTGAAATTTAATATATAACATGTTAATTTGATAAGTTAACTTAATTTAGGATCTAATTTGTTATTGTGTTTTATAGGAGGTCTTTTAAAGAATCCCCTCATCTACAAACCAGTAGAAAATCTAGCTTTCCAGATCTGGGTTTGTTATCATGGTGTTTGGATTCGATCGAAGGCATCATGAGAAAATTGGGTATCGATCCCATCAAACTTATGAATTAGAAAACTAAAATACAATTCTACCTCATTATTCTCTCATTAAATCATTCTAACTTGACGACCATATGAAAGACCAAAAGCAAAGCTACATAGAACATTCATTAAGTCATCTGAACCTTGACTTTGACTATCTGATATATGTCAACGATAAAAACAAAATTGATTAAACAGCATGCATTATGATTTTGAACATAGCTCTAAAACTTCGGCAATCGGTACCTTTGGCAATGGGTATCATCATCAACTAGATATTACTCCAGTGGAGTTAGGTCATGGTATATCCCAGTCCAACGTTTAACATTTACATAATTTTAATGTGTAACAAATGTTCAAAATTGCAAGAAAATATGCGCATATACTTCTTTTTGCCTGTGAAGTTGAACAGAAGCATATGTACTTGCTTAATTTGACCTTATAGGCTCGCAGAAGTGCCCTTATCATTAAGTTAGTGTGTACCAAATTCTTTTAAGTCATTCATCAAGGCAATAGTAGATGAAAATCTCAATCTTGTTATAATCGCAACCGAGTGGTTCACATAATGCCATCGGAAACATATGTCAAGAAAATCATAACAAAAAACACAGTCAAAGTGTCAAATTAGATGATAAAAGTAGGAATTTTTCAATTGTCATGCTTCTGAAGTTAAAATATTGAATGTAACTTGGAAAACAGAGGTTCCTGGAAAATAGTGTAACGAGTTTCGTACCTTAGACCAAGATATTGGAGTTTTTACGAAGGGTTCAATTCCATCATATTCAGGTGGTAATCCATCAATTATGTGAACATCATCTTTTAGCGATTCGATGAAGTGTTGCCAGTCGAACAGATCTTTGAAACCACTGGATATGTGATAAAGGAAAGATGTTAAGAGTTAAATATTTGTGGAATCATAACTATGCAATAAAGCCTTTAAACATGAGCATTTTGTGGTTGTTAGCAGTAACCATTTAATAACGTGTAAAAACAGTATGAAAAGAACTTGAAGTAACTATGTGTAAATTTTGTGCTAACAATTCTTTCAAATGGGTTAATTTCTCATAAACAAGACAAGATTGTGCCACAAAGAGAGGTAGAAAAATAAAGCAGGAATTTGGCTGGGCTGAAAGCTGACATGACATAAAGATAAGAGATGTACAGCGGTCATTATATGAAAATGACAGTTATAAAATGATTGAAATAACAAACGTACAGAAAAATGAAGACGGTAGAAGATTTCAGGATTTCTTATCCACACGAAGGTTGGAATCTAGAATTTGAACCCGAGAGACCGACCAAACAAAGAAAAATAAAGCAAATTTCAAATCAATGAAGAAAGTTGAAGAAAACCTCTCATCGGCCCAATACGAAGTGTGATCAAGGGATGGAAGGACAAGTGTGGCCTTCATAATTTTAGCAACAGCAACCATATCACAGATCTGCACTCTAAAACTATCCATTCATCAGTTTAAAGGAACAGAAAACTTGTATATAGATATTGTAAATCATCAAATTGGAGACAAAACATACCCCAAATCTCATTTGGTTTAATCCACCATTTGCGTTTGTTAGAAGAAAACCATTTGTTTTCATGTCCAACTCTGACAAGAAGACGTGCAGAACAATTAACAAAAGATACAGATAATGAGGTAAAACCCACAAAATATACTCGAACGCCTTACTTTTATGATTTTTTGAATGATCTATGCATTGAGTAAAGTTCCCACTATCAGGCTTGGACCAAATTCCTAAATGCTGAGAAAAACTCATTCAGAAAAGCAGAGTGCGTTTTTGAACTTCAAACTTGAAGCATCAGTGAAAATCAAAATTTATTACTCACATCAGCCATGCTAATATGGGCATCAACGATGCCTGAGGTCACAATTGTTAAAGTTTGATCGACCTCACTTCCTATGCTCAGACCATCACTTCCTTCCCTATATCCATAGTCTAGAGAGACTTGATCCTGCAAAATGAACGAGGAACCAAGCCAATACAAATACATCAGAAAAACGAGCAAACAGTAAACCACATCACAACACACTAAATATAGCTGTCAATATGAATATTTTTGCTCTTAGAAATTTATCAGTGCACAAAGAAAATGATTACCAAGCCACATAAACCATCACAGCGAAAAAAGTCCAATTTAGCCACCACATAAGTCTTCAAAACACGGATTTGCAAAATAGCTTTATACCCACTGGACGCCTCATTTTTAAACCATCTACATTCGAGAAGATTACTCCTTTAGCCAGGACAATCATTATTTTGTCTCCCTTTTCCGTGTGAATATATTAACTATCGCATTTCATACAATTTGAAATTTTAAGTATGTTATATACATGTGCATTATAGATGTGTACTTATCTCCTTACTAAGAAATATAAGATAATTTTATTAATGGCACAGTTGTGGACTCGTGTAAAAACTATCACGGTACTATATTATATAAAAGAATTATTTGAAACGTTTCAACCATCTTATAATTATTTCAAGGTTTTAATTTCTATTTATTTACCGAGTAAACGTTTTTGCTCCTCCATTCAAGCATTAGCCTATTTATTTACTTTTTCGAGAAAAATCATCAAACCAACCGAGACATGTAAAATTGTTGTTCAATAATTCTTTTAGTAACCAACTCTTATCCTTGTTAGCCCATCGATATAGAGGGGTCGACTAACAGATTTTGTTCAAGTTGATCTGAACATATGGTCGTATGCTCATATGTATCAGCTGAGAGCCTGAGATATTATATTGTCCTTCTAGACGGCATCATCTCCTTTTTTTTAAGAGTATCAATCATATTATCAAAAGATATTTGTGGAACTGTAATGCCTTACTTACACTTGCGGATCTGACTGATTGAAAATCTGTAGAGTATTTTGTTTATGTTTTACACTACATTGTCTCATATGTCACTTCTCAATATTCAAGGAGAAAAATCTTCACAATATACAAAGTTTGAGTATTAAAGCCTATATTGATGAATCTAAATGTTGGTGAAAAATGATCGGATCTGCAGCATCAATTTTGCTCAACATATCTTGTGACCATGTAAAGGAGCAATTTCTAAGCTTTCTTCTTCACCATTTGTTTGAAATTCATTTAATTGACTGTTGTTAAACAACAAGAGTCTCTGAATATAAAAAAAAAATTCAATTATTTTCACTGCTGGGTGACAGTAGAATATGAATGCCAGTTGTTAAAAAATTTGTGGAGACGCTACAATAAATGAATGCCTGATACAAAACTAAGCAAGCAAAGTCAAAAAAAAAAAAAAAAAAAACAAATTAGATCGGTAAGAATCACCTCTGATAGTATATTCATTTCAAGAAAATGATAAAGAAAGTAACTAGTAATATCAGTTTAACTAAGCTATCACTATATTCCAGTCAGCCACTAAAAAAGAACTGTGCCTAGTTCACATAAACAGCAATTATAATTCCTATAAAACGATAGCTATTGTTAAAAAGTTATAAAAGAACTAATGCCTATACAATAGGTTCATTTTCAGCCTAAGAACGTTAAACTAGTACCTGATTGCTAGAAAGCCTATCGACGGCAGATCCAAACCATCCAGTAGCACAAATCTTGAAAATACCCATAAACAAGCACAGTCCACAGAACATGAGAAACATCCACTGTCCCAGCTTTTTCTTCCCTTTAAACTCCAGCCCCAGTCCCACAAAATCCACACTAAAAGACTGAATCTTTCTCCTCAGATGAACCCTCTGCGCCACGCTGCTGGCGTGGGCCGCCCTAAAAGACTCGGACACATCACCGGAAACCGGGATTTCAGATCTAGGAGAATTGAGCTGCTGAAGATCGATGACGTTATCGTGATGATGGTGGACACTGCTGTTCTGAGTGTTCTGTGATGAATTATTGTTGCTGCTGTTGCGCTTGAATGAGTGCGCTCTTCGGGTCATTGGACCAGAGAATCTTGGGCTATTGACACGCTGCGAAACGCCGCCACCATCGGTGGCGGCCGCGTGGTGGTGGTGGTGGTGGCTATTATGCTGGTGGCCCATTTCTTGGAAACGCACATTACATGTCCGCAGCAGCCAAAACTTGTATGTGAGAGTGTTTCAGTTGATATTTATTGAGATCGCTGGTATGGGAGTATTTTTTCCATAATTAATGATTTCTTTTTCTTTTTTTTTTCGCCAATCCCCGCGTGTGAAAATACAGTAATTAAATGAGTAACATTGCTTTTTTTTTATATATACATATTGCACAATTAACTCTTTACTAATGCTAATTTTTAGAGACACGCCCATGTCCCGGCTTTGAAACAATTTTCGAACAATATTACTCGAAATGTATACTTCATTCCTGTGCAATTTTCGACACCTTCTATGTTAGAAGTTCTTGACCTACACAGGTTTTAATTCGAGTGATATTCGGCAAATAGGATCGAGGGAGATGACTCATATACATGCCCACCCCCAGAGGATACCTCACAATATTTCAGTAGTGAATATACTCCACATGATCCATACATGTTTTAAATCGAGGGATATGCGCGGACAGAAGGAGCAAAAAGGAGAGGGCTTATATACAGCCGACCTCCAAAATATACCTCACAATATTTCAGTAGGAAATATGCTCCACGTGAGAATCGAACCGTGATTCTCGAGCAAAAATATTACCATTCTTGTGCCCAACTCGCTTGTGCCCGGTAGATTTACCATTCTTAATTCCTAATGTGATTATTTTAACACTCATCCGTAGCATGGCTTAAACAATTTTTGAAAAATATTACATCAAATTCAATCTATAATATTTTCTAGATCCACTATTGAAATCAATGTATTCAAATTAACACAGCAGTCTGGAGCAAAAATCATGGAATTTTTTAACAATTAATCGTGGAACTTTCTTGAAAATTCAATGATTCTTGTTGGGAAATCTCAACTCAATGTTGAGGTTCAATGGGTTTTATAGCCACATCAATGAGCGTATTAAAAAAAATTATGTTACCAAATTCAAGTGTTGGGAAGCCTTTTTAAATTTACATGTTAAATAATACATTTTAGATAATTTACAAATTTTTTTGTTACTAAAACCTCTAATATTAATTATCATTATCCACCCATTCATCGAGCATGCCAAGATTAAGGGTGATTAACGGAAATTTAAACATAGAGTTTTTATAAAAATTAAATATATCTTTTTATTTTTTAACTAAACCCAGATGAACGAAATTAAATACCGAAATTATCAAATCATAAAAACTTATGTTCATGACTTATAACATGTAGCATCAAAGTCTTCGGAAACTAAACATGAACTGTAGATAGGTAAAATATTTGAAGTAAATAGTTTAACTCTATTGCTAGTTGCTAAAATAAAAAACAAAAGAGAGTTGAACTTTAAAGTCTTAAAATATTTTTATAAAAAAAAAAAATTATTTTTATTTTTTATTTCACAAAGCTGTTTTATATAATTTATTGATTGTTTTCGCTATAAACGATTGAGCCCCGGCCTCCGGTTACTTTGTCATTCGGAATACATTAAAATGCCACAAAAATTCGAGTCAATGGGTTTACTCCTTTTTAACGTATACACTAAGAGCTTTTTCTATGAAGTTTAATGTCATGCCTGTTAGAGTAGGTGTCCAACTAGCCAACTTGTGGCGTGTGAGTTCTTGTTGACTCTATGTAAAACGATCTTTATTTATGAAATTCGCATTCTTTTATGGCATTCTTTATCTTCATTATTATTATTACAATTGTTGGATAAAGACCTTGAATGCACTATAGAATATGTTAGATGTGATAGTTGATTTGATGACTATCATGAAACACGTCTAATAGTCACTGTGTATTGTAAACCTATTCCTAGTCAATTGGGCCGTCCAAAAGAGGATAAGGGCCGCCCGAGCTTGAGACTAGCATTTGCGATGTGAAGTACCATGTTTCATTGGTAGGAAACATAGTGATGTTCTGAGCATGCAGATGGGTAATGACCTGGTGATCTATCGAACTACCCTCGTTCGGACTTTCCAAGTGGTTACCATTTATCGAGTGGATTAAGTCCGAGGTCTTGATTGTACAGATTAGCCCTCATTACTCGAAACGTCATTGAGACTCTACATGATAGATGCCTCACTTTGACCCATTTATCGACTCAGTTGGGGTCATCAGGTGGCGGGGTTGGGTGAGGTCCCGATGCATGTAGGAGTCGATGCTTCGTTGTCGAGGATTCACCGCTCGCCCTTGTGCATGGATATCCTATGCTATCTGAGGAGATAATAGTGTGATAAATCTCTGGCCAGAGTACTAGATGCGTTTTAGGTAAATGAGTTTACCTAGTAACACATGTGATGTCACAATTTGATCTCCAAAATGTATGCATGGTTATTGGATCTCTAACGACTCTCGATTTACCAATGGTCGTTGATCTGATCGGGGTATTTGAGTTGAAATGATCGTACTGTACGCTAACCATGATCGACTGGTTCTTGCAGGCACTATCAGTGATACCTAGGGGATCATGGGGCGATGTTGCTAGACGCTTTACCATGATCCGATGGGTTAGTCCGGAATTGTGGTAAAGCGTCTAGCAACAGCACAATTCAGAACAGTTCTAAAGCTTATACCGATTCAAAAACGTAGATCAGCTCAGAGCGTAGTAGATCAGATCAGGCTTATCAGCTTTCACAAAAGAAGCGCAGATCGGCTCAGAGCGTAGTAGTTCAGATCAGTGCGTAAGAGATCGGAATGGAGCTTCGAAATAGAGCGAACAACTTAGAGCAAGGTCAGTTCAGAGTACAATTCAGATCTCACGTACAGCTTTCAGCTCTCAGCTTAGTTTTCAGATTAGAGCTTCAGATCAACAAGTCGTCTTCAAACCACGGTCTAGATCTTATCAGAAAAGCCAAGAGACAACTTGGACAAGCATTTATGAGGATCAGAACAAGTTATGGTATAATGTACAGAGAGACTTTTGAGAAAGTCTAAGGTTTTCATTTTTGGTTAAAAGCGACTGGGGTTTGCAGACAAAGTCAATCCTCATATCAAGCATTAAATGAAGCATTTATTAAGGTGTACCTTTGTCATATTTGAGAGAGGCTTATGTCTACTGCTCATTTAATGACCATTGGAGAAGAAGAGTATAGATGACAAGATACTGGATGAAAAGATTACCTTACAGACGCGACACACAATTTCTGCGAGCTTTAACGATTCAAACGAGAACAACTTAGAAAGTTATTTCATACTTTTCTGTATAAGTCTTCAGCTTGTTAATGAAACTTAATTTAGCCTTGTATCGATTTCTTTCTTGAGAGAGCCTCAAACTATTTATAAACACATCTTGCGAGCTGTTGTATTGTGAGACTAGGAGTTTAGCTCGGGTGTAGCCTGTCTGATCGGATTAGGATACTCTGTCTTGGATCTATTTTTACAGATCAGAATCTAAGTTTTGATTCACACAAAATCTGCTTCTATTGTACTAACGCTCTACATGACATGCGCAGCTTGCTAAGAATGGAGTAGACGTGAAGATATCCAAACTGGAACAGTGAGGGGATGCCTGAGCTGGACTGGTCGAAGATATATAGCTGGAACAGTAAAGGGACGCCCAAGCTGGTACAACAGTTTACTTCCAGATGTGCAGGGAACACCAAGATGGTTCACCAGATTGGAGTAGGAGCAGCACGATGATCAAGCACAGAGAATCAAGAGCTGAATTGAAGCGCAGAATGTTGAAGTGCAGAACGGCTCAAGCGCAGATCTAGTGCAGAATACAAGTGCAGTTTTCAAGTGCCGTTGCATAGACAAGCGCAATGATCAAGTGCAGGTCAGATCACTATGCGCAATAATCAATTCATCATATGAATCGAATTGATAATTATAACAGTGTGCTTGCTGATGATTTGGATGAGGTGTCTGAATGGATCAAGTGGACAAGAAAGCAACACTGGGGCTCTTGACGAGAAGAATAGAGCTCAGCTGGTTAAGGACAAACCAGCTTGAAGTTAAGAAGACCAGCCGGGAGCAGACAAACCAGCTGGCCGTATGAAATCTATGAGAAGCTTGATGTCACAGATATATCAACCAGCTGGTCTCCAACCAGCTGGGAATGGAGTAATGCTGGAGCCTCAAAGCAGCTCGAAGAGCAGGAAAGAACAAAACAAGCTCAACTGCAGACAAAAAGAGGCGCAGATGCAGAAGATGCTCCAGAAGAAGCTCGATGACAAGAAAAAAGAAGCTGGTGAGGAGAAGAAGAGAGCCTTGTATGAGCTGAAGAAGCAACCAGCTTGACGAAGAAACAAGCTGAGAAGCCTGAACCAGAAAAATCAATCTGGTCAAACAAAGCAGTTTGAACAATCATACGAAGACCAAAGTAATTGGTTCAAACTGATTTTTTTTGTCTTGTCCACATCAGGTGCGAGCAAACAGAGCTCGAAGTGATCAAAGGCTGCAGAAGTGCAGACGAAAAGAGTTCAAGTCATATAAAGCCAGCAACGCATTAAAAGCCAAAGGACACAAAGTACATATGCGTCAGAAGAATTTTCAGAACGGCTACAAATTTGTCCAACGGATAAATCCAGGCAGAGGCTTTATAAACAGGCGCAATGGAACAGAAGAAGACATGCGCAAAAACAGAGAGAGTATAGTTGTGCGAAGTCCAAACAGAAAAACAAGAAACGCACAACATTGAACCTGGGAAGACAATGAAAAACCAGCTTGAACAAGGAGCACTTCACAAAGTGTGTGAGATTTAATTATTGAGAGACCGTGCTTACACTGTAAATCTCACACACACATTCACTCACATTCGAAAGTTGAGTGAGATAGATCAGAGTGAATGTGATTTCAATACTCTCCATTAGTCTTTGGACAGAGACGTTAAACAAGTCTAGTTGTCTTTCGCACTGAGATGTTAAACAAGTGTATGTAGTCTTTCACACTGAGACAGTAAAGAAGTGTCGCCTTTCTCACTGAGGCAGTAAAGAAGTGAGTTAGACACACGTAGCTTGCGTGCTGGTATGCAGTGGAGTGGCTAGGAGTTCTTTTGGCTGCGGGTCGTAGGAGTGGGTTGCAGCGAGGGTCGTTGTAATCAAAGTCTTCTAGTGGATCCTTCTCGCTGCGGAAGAAGGGGAGACGTAGGAGATTGAGCTCCGAACTTTCATAAACAAATCAGCGTATCTTTCTTTAATGATTTTAGTATTTGCAGATTCACGCATTGTATATTTGTCAACTGCATAAAACTGTTTAAATGAGCTTTCGAATTTAAGAGTACATTTTGAGTTATTTCCGCATGTTATAAGTCATTACTCAATCTGTAACTCGGTGCACAAGTATTCAAGAACACTAAGCTATTGTAGCTCAAAATAAGTTAACCAGATCGTTCGAAAGGTTTTCATTTTTGGTTAAAAGCGACTGGGGTTTGCAGACAAAGTCAATCCTCAGATCAAGCATTAAATGAAGCATTTATTAAGGTGTACCTTTGTCATATTTGAGAGAGGCTTATGTCTACTGCTCATTTAATGACCATTGGAGAAGAAGAGTATAGATGACAAGATACTGGATGAAAAGATTACCTTACAGACGCGACACACAATTTCTGCGAGCTTTAACGATTCAAACGAGAACAACTTAGAAAGTTATTTCATACTTTTCTGTATAAGTCTTCAGCTTGTTAATGAAACTTAATTTAGCCTTGTATCGATTTCTTTCTTGAGAGAGCCTCAAACTATTTATAAACACATCTTGCGAGCTGTTGTATTGTGAGACTAGGAGTTCAGCTCGGGTGTATCCTGTCTGATCGGATTAGGATACTCTGTCTTGGATCTGTTTTTACAGATCAGAATCTAAGTTTTGATTCACACAAAATCTGCTTCTATTGTACTAACGCTCTACATGACATGCGCAGCTTGCTAAGAATGGAGTAGACGTGAAGATATCCAAACTGGAACAGTGAGGGGATGCCTGAGCTGGACTGGTCGAAGATATATAGCTGGAACAGTAAGGGGACACCCAAGCTGGTACAACAGTTTACTTCGAGATGTGCAGGGAACACCAAGATGGTTCACCAGATTGGAGTAGGAGCAGCACGATGATCAAGCGCAGAGAATCAAGAGCTGAATTGAAGCGCAGAATGTTGAAGTGCAGAACGGCTCAAGCGCAGATCTAGTGCATAATACAAGTGCAGTTTTCAAGTGCCGTTGCATAGACAAGCGCAATGATCAAGTGCAGGTCAGATCACTATGCGCAATAATCAATTCATCATATGAATCGAATTGATAATTATAACAGTGTGCTTGCTGATGATTTGGATGAGGTGTCTGAATGGATCAAGTGGACAAGAAAGCAACACTGGGGCTCTTGACGAGAAGAATAGAGCTCAGCTGGTTAAGGACAAACCAGCTTGAAGTTAAGAAGACCAGCCGGGAGCAGACAAACCAGCTGGCCGTATGAAATCTGTGAGAAGCTTGATGTCACAGATATATCAACCAGCTGGTCTCCAACCAGCTGGGAATGGAGTAAAGCTGGAGCCTCAAAGCAGCTCGAAGAGCAGGAAAGAACAAAACAAGCTCAACTGCAGACAAAAAGAGGCGCAGATGCAGAAGATGCTCCAGAAGAAGCTCGATGACAAGAAAAAAGAAGCTGGTGAGGAGAAGAAGAGAGCCTTGTATGAGCTGAAGAAGCAACCAGCTTGACGAAGAAACAAGCTGAGAAGCCTGAACCAGAAAAATCAATCTGGTCAAACAAAGCAGTTTGAACAATCATACGAAGACCAAAGTAATTGGTTCAAACTGATTTGTTTTGTCTTGTCCACATCAGGTGCGAGCAAACAGAGCTCGAAGTGATCAAATGCTGTAGAAGTGCAGACGAAAAGAGTTCAAGTCATATAAAGCCAGCAACGCATTAAAAGCCAAAGGACACAAAGTACATATGCGTCAGAAGACTTTTCAGAACGGCTACAAATTTGTCCAACGGATAAATCCAGGCAGAGGCTTTATAAACAGGCGCAATGGAACAGAAGAAGACATGCGCAAAAACAGAGAGAGTATAGTTGTGCGAAGTCCAAACAGAAAAACAAGTCTTCAGCTTGTTAATGAAACTTAATTTAGCCTTGTATCGATTTCTTTCTTGAGAGAGCCTCAAACTATTTATAAACACATCTTGCGAGCTGTTGTATTGTGAGACTAGGAGTTCAGCTCGGGTGTATCCTGTCTGATCGGATTAGGATACTCTGTCTTGGATCTGTTTTTACAGATCAGAATCTAAGTTTTGATTCACACAAAATCTGCTTCTATTGTACTAACGCTCTACATGACATGCGCAGCTTGCTAAGAATGGAGTAGACGTGAAGATATCCAAACTGGAACAGTGAGGGGATGCCTGAGCTGGACTGGTCGAAGATATATAGCTGGAACAGTAAGGGGACACCCAAGCTGGTACAACAGTTTACTTCGAGATGTGCAGGGAACACCAAGATGGTTCACCAGATTGGAGTAGGAGCAGCACGATGATCAAGCGCAGAGAATCAAGAGCTGAATTGAAGCGCAGAATGTTGAAGTGCAGAACGGCTCAAGCGCAGATCTAGTGCATAATACAAGTGCAGTTTTCAAGTGCCGTTGCATAGACAAGCACAGTGATCAAGTGCAGGTCAGATCACTATGCGCAATAATCAATTCATCATATGAATCGAATTGATAATTATAACAGTGTGCTTGCTGATGATTTGGATGAGGTGTCTGAATGGATCAAGTGGACAAGAAAGCAACACTGGGGCTCTTGACGAGAAGAATAGAGCTCAGCTGGTTAAGGACAAACCAGCTTGAAGTTAAGAAGACCAGCCGGGAGCAGACAAACCAGCTGGCCGTATGAAATCTATGAGAAGCTTGATGTCACAGATATATCAACCAGCTGGTCTCCAACCAGCTGGGAATGGAGTAATGCTGGAGCCTCAAAGCAGCTCGAAGAGCAGGAAAGAACAAAACAAGACTCAACTGCAGACAAAAAAGGCGCAGATGCAGAAGATGCTCCAGAAGAAGCTCGATGACAAGAAAAAAGAAGCTGGTGAGGAGAAGAAGAGAGCCTTGTATGAGCTGAAGAAGCAACCAGCTTGACGAAGAAACAAGCTGAGAAGCCTGAACCAGAAAAATCAATCTGGTCAAACAAAGCAGTTTGAACAATCATACGAAGACCAAAGTAATTGGTTCAAACTGATTTTTTTTGTCTTGTCCACATCAGGTGCGAGCAAACAGAGCTCGAAGTGATCAAAGGCTGCAGAAGTGCAGACGAAAAGAGTTCAAGTCATATAAAGCCAGCAACGCATTAAAAGCCAAAGGACACAAAGTACATATGCGTCAGAAGAATTTTCAGAACGGCTACAAATTTGTCCAACGGATAAATCCAGGCAGAGGCTTTATAAACAGGCGCAATGGAACAGAAGAAGACATGCGCAAAAACAGAGAGAGTATAGTTGTGCGAAGTCCAAACAGAAAAACAAGAAACGCACAACATTGAACCTGGGAAGACAATGAAAAACCAGCTTGAACAAGGAGCACTTCACAAAGTGTGTGAGATTTAATTATTGAGAGACCGTGCTTACACTGTAAATCTCACACACACATTCACTCACATTCGAAAGTTGAGTGAGATAGATCAGAGTGAATGTGATTTCAATACTCTCCATTAGTCTTTGGACAGAGACGTTAAACAAGTCTAGTTGTCTTTCGCACTGAGATGTTAAACAAGTGTATGTAGTCTTTCGCACTGAGACAGTAAAGAAGTGTCGCCTTTCTCACTGAGGCAGTAAAGAAGTGAGTTAGACACACGTAGCTTGCGTGCTGGTATGCAGTGGAGTGGCTAGGAGTTCTTTTGGCTGCGGGTCGTAGGAGTGGGTTGCAGCGAGGGTCGTTGTAATCAAAGTCTTCTAGTGGATCCTTCTCGCTGCGGAAGAAGGGGAGACGTAGGAGATTGAGCTCCGAACTTTCATAAACAAATCAGCGTATCTTTCTTTAATGATTTTAGTATTTGCAGATTCACGCATTGTATATTTGTCAACTGCATAAAACTGTTTAAATGAGCTTTCGAATTTAAGAGTACATTTTGAGTTATTTCCGCATGTTATAAGTCATTACTCAATCTGTAACTCGGTTCACAAGTATTCAAGAACACTAAGCTATTTTAGCTCAAAATAAGTTAACCAGATCGTTCGGCTGTGTGTTGAGCTGGTTTCAGCATCAACAAGTCGTCTTCAAACCACGGTCTAGATCTTATCAGAAAAGCCAAGAGACAACTTGGACAAGCATTTATGAGGATCAGAACAAGTTATGGTATAATGTACAGAGAGACTTTTGAGAAAGTCTAAGGTTTTCATTTTTGGTTAAAAGCGACTGGGGTTTGCAGACAAAGTCAATCCTCAGATCAAGCATTAAATGAAGCATTTATTAAGGTGTACCTTTGTCATATTTGAGAGAGGATTATGTCTACTGCTCATTTAATGACCATTGGAGAAGAAGAGTATAGATGACAAGATACTGGATGAAAAGATTACCTTACAGACGCGACACACAATTTCTGTGAGCTTTAACGATTCAAACGAGAACAACTTAGAAAGTTATTTCATACTTTTCTGTACAAGTCTTCAGCTTGTTAATGAAACTTAATTTAGCCTTGTATCGATTTCTTTCTTGAGAGAGCCTCAAACTATTTATAAACACATCTTGCGAGCTGTTGTATTGTGAGACTAGGAGTTTAGCTCGGGTGTAGCCTGTCTGATCGGATTAGGATACTCTGTCTTGGATCTATTTTTACAGATCAGAATCTAAGTTTTGATTCACACAAAATCTGCTTCTATTGTACTGACGCTCTACATGACATGCGCAGCTTGCTAAGAATGGAGTAGACGTGAAGATATCCAAACTGGAACAGTGAGGGGATGCCTGAGCTGGACTGGTCGAAGATATATAGCTGGAACAGTAAAGGGACGCCCAAGCTGGTACAACAGTTTACTTCCAGATGTGCAGGGAACACCAAGATGGTTCACCAGATTGGAGTAGGAGCAGCACGATGATCAAGCACAGAGAATCAAGAGCTGAATTGAAGCCATGCGCATGTGGCTAAGAATGGAGTAGACGTGAAGATATCCAAACTGGAACAGTGAGGGGATGCCTGAGCTGGACTGGTCGAAGATATATAGCTGGAACAGTAAAGGGACGCCCAAGCTGGTACAACAGTTTACTTCCAGATGTGCAGGGAACACCAAGATGGTTCACCAGATTGGAGTAGGAGCAGCACGATGATCAAGCACAGAGAATCAAGAGCTGAATTGAAGCGCAGAATGTTGAAGTGCAGAACGGCTCAAGCGCAGATCTAGTGCAGAATACAAGTGCAGTTTTCAAGTGCCGTTGCATAGACAAGCGCAATGATCAAGTGCAGGTCAGATCACTATGCGCAATAATCAATTCATCATATGAATCGAATTGATAATTATAACAGTGTGCTTGCTGATGATTTGGATGAGGTGTCTGAATGGATCAAGTGGACAAGAAAGCAACACTGGGGCTCTTGACGAGAAGAATAGAGCTCAGCTGGTTAAGGACAAACCAGCTTGAAGTTAAGAAG
>KQ987755.1:78684-91145 GCA_001598015.1 Dorcoceras hygrometricum
TCCTGCTGGTTTTTGTGCCTGCTGGTTTTTGTCGGTGGATTTGTTTAGAACAGATTTCAGCAGCTACGGGATTTATATATAGGAAGACTTGGTCTTCGATTGAGATATCAGATCCCATACTTAGATTATTTTCCCCGACATTGGTTCTCAGTGTTTCGAACCCTAGAGCACTGTTCACCGTTGATTTTATCCGATAGTTCCCGTCGTTTCCAACCATTGTGTTGGACAATTGAGGTAGCGTTGGACTCCTCTTGCGAAGCTCTATCATACCATACCACTTTTGGAGGTTAGCATTCACTGGAGAGAGATCGCGAAGCTGCTATCTCCGGCAGTGTGTTTGTGCGTGCAGGTAGCCTTTGGGTTTTAGCTTTGAGATCTCGTTCTAGTTGTGAATTAGCTTCCAGTAAGTTGTTTTGGTAGTAATTGAGTTGGTTGAGCGTGGCTCCCAGCCGTGAGCTTCTATAATTGGCCGTGAGTTTTGTGCAGCTTTTGAAATCTGTGTGTTGTGTATTTAGCAGGTTGCTATCCAGATTTCTCGGGCCTGTTTTGTAGTAATTGTTGTACAAAAGTATAAGGTACGGATCTGAGCTTGATATTTCTAGGAATTGGCATGAGATTGAATGCTAGATGGCGGTTATGCATCGATGTGGAGGTTGCTGTGTGCATACGTGATTTCTGTTGATTGTTTAACTGCTCTTTTATGCATACATGCATTTCCCATATTGCATTCATATTGTTATTGCAGCCATTGTTCGTATCTTGTATTGCTGTTGTTGATTCTTACCAGGATGCGAGGGCGAGCGGCAATACCGCACTCTCATCTCCCTGCTGGGATCGTTAGCCACCATGCGCCGAGTGGTTAACTACCACAGTTCATGGGCGAGGCAACGGCAGGTTGAGTTGTTTGATGCATCTGGTATTCGGGTGTTGTATCACGGCGAGTGGCTCATTACCACACTGTGAACACACCCTGTGGCCACTGTTGTTGCAGATTCTTGGAGCTGTGCTTGAGTTCCTTAGATCCCTTGTTTTTTGAGCCTTCCGTTGTTATCCGGTGTCTCATGCATAGCATCTGCATTTTATCTTATGCATTCTTTTGCTATATTAGTTGCTCTCCGTACTGGGTTTGACCCCATGTCCCTCTGGGGCTTGGTTTGTTTCCTTGTTTGTGTTGTTTTCAGGAAACCCAGGTTTTACAGATGGTCGTGGCTTTAACCCAGCTGGTGGTGCCCCATGAGGTGGTTAGCGTGTCCCAGTTGCGTATAGCATATATATATATATGTATCAGTTAGCCAGGGGATGCCCTGCGCTTCGTTATTGTATCCCGTAGTTGGAGTCTGATACATGTTGTCGTGTGTTGTTTTCAGGAAACCCAGGTTTTACAGATGGTCGTGGCTTTAACCCAGCTGGTGGTGCCCCATGAGGTGGTTAGCGTGTCCCAGTTGCGTATAGCATATATATATATATGTATCAGTTAGCCAGGGGATGCCCTGCGCTTCGTTATTGTATCCCGTAGTTGGAGTCTGATACATGTTGTCGTTGGATGTTGTGATGCTATACTGTTTCTGTTGTGATTGGATTTTAAACTGGGTTCGTATTTTGAGTATTTTTGTATTTTAAATTATTGTTTTTAAACCGTCAGGCCTAAACGCGAAAATTTTACCCGCTTTTTGATAAGCTTCCGCATGTGTTCATATGTTTTACTCTGTTTAGAGCATGAGGCCTGACAGCTGTTGTCTATCAAACCAGACTTTATACTGATTCGACTAACAAATATCGATTACATAGCGTCAAGTTCCGATATTACCATCCACCGGAAGGTGAAAAATCATAAACATACGGGAATCAAACTCGAACTCCTCACGGCGAAGTACTGGGTCTGAAGAAACTCTTTCCTAACATATCCTGGAACTGATCTTTTAATCCTTTCATTTTCTTGGGGACAATCTATATAGAGGCTTAAAAATTGGAACAGCTTCTGGTACCAAATCAATAGTAAACTCTAACTCAAAGGGATCTGAACACAGTACTCTACTTCTATCTCTCCTAGGTTAACTATCAATTTCTTAACAAACCTATCTGATACAAAAAAAAGTTGTACCAGAATCTAACAATGCTATTGTAAACATATTGACAACAAAATCTTACCCGTCGCTGCCAAGGTATCTGCTGGAGTTTCTTCAGCTGTCATTATATAAGCTCTACTAGTGATAAGTGGTCGCTTCTGGGAACAATCTCTAGACATGTGGCCTGGCTTTCCACAGGTATAACACACCTTCTGGCCAAAAAGACACTGGCCTGTATGGTTTTTCTTACAAATTGGACATGGAGGACTAATACCTGAATTAGGGATAGCAGAGATAGGCTGAACAACTAATGGTCATTTTTCTTGAGACTCCTGCTGGTTATTATTCGGTTTCTTATTTTGCCTACGATCCTTCTGTTGAAAATCTTGTCTTTTCAACTGTCTCTCTTCTTCAATTGCTTTCCAATCTTGTTCTGCCCGTACGACCTTATTCATAGCTGATCTATAATCTACGGGTTCTTCCAATCTAACATCATGCCTAATCATCGGCTTCAACCCATCAACGAAATGTTGTAGCTTAATATCTGCATTTGTCCCAATCTTAGGAACGAAATAACAACTTCTCTCAAATTTGCGGATATAATCCCGCATAGACATCTCTCCCTGCTTAAGAGTTAAAAACTCACTCCGCAACTGTTGTCTTACATCCACCGTAAAGTATTGTTCATAGAACACTCTCTTAAATTCTTCCCAAGTAAGAATTTCCAAGTCTACTGTTAACTTGGCTCCTTCCCACCATATCATGGCATCTCCTCTCAACATGTAAATCACACACCGAGGTCTTTCTAGTTCAGTCAGCTGCAGATAGTCAAAAATCACCTCTATGGATTTGATCCAGCTTTCTGCTATAAGAGGATCAGTAGTGTCAGAAAATTCCTGAGGTCTCTGTCTTCTAAACCTCTCCTGTGGATTTTCACGAGTAACTATTCTTCCTGAGGTTTGACCATTCCCATTAGTGGTTTGGTCAACTAAGCGCTCTAACAGCTGAGCCATGGTATTGAGAACGGGGTTCATTCCGTCAGATTCGCTATCTCCTTCTGTAAAACTTCTTCTTCCTCTACCTCGTCCTGAAATATCTGTAAAGGTAGCCCAAATCCACCACAATTATATATGAGAGATTACTTTATGCTAGAACATGAATTAAAACTCACAAATTTAGAAGCGGCTGGAGAGAGCTGCTCAGACCACAAGTGTGTTTATCTCAAGGACCATGCTCTGATACCAACTGTAACGACCGGACTTTTCTCAAAAGAAATTTAGAAATTTGGGGTTCGAATTGAAAGACCCAAAAATTTCAATCTTAACAAACATAAAAGTCGGTACTAAAATTCTGGACTAAATTGCGAATAAACACAATTCATTGCTGCTGAAATGCGAAACGAACGAAACAATGACGTGAGCGGAAATAATACCAAAATCTGGTAAACACTTTCCATAACCAATAAAAATATCAGCTGCAAGGGTGTACAAAACACGGAACTAAATCCTCGGCTGATCGTAATAACATACGCGAATAACATTTGATAGAAATTCGAAATAAATATAAATAGAAGTCTGAACGGATTTCTATTGTTCAACTGAACTAGAAATCTGTTATAATAAAAAAACACTACAACTGAAGTTTCTGTACAATAAACAAAGTCTGAAGAGAACAACGGAAGATGTCCACGATAAACACCACTGTCCAACCAGCCACTCTCCATCCAGCTCCTTACTGCTCATTACCTGCACTCAATGAAAACTAGTGAGCCAAAGGCTCAGCAGGTAAAATCTGGAATAACAAAATCATGCAATAGAAGCTGATACTGTAACTGGAATATGAAATCTGAATACGCTTTAGAATGAACAAGCGCAATAACATATCTAAGAAATCTGGAAGTAACTGAAAGCATAAAACATATATGAGTTCCGAAAACATTTTCTTTAAATAAACTCTAGAGCTGTGATTAGAATCACAAGCGCTCTTCTTTCATTTTCTGAAATTATGACAACACTTTAAACATTTTGGTCCAATTCGTTTGATCAAACTCCTGATATCAGTCTCTTAGCACTATGGCTCAAGGTGAAGGGATATACAGATCCGTCGACCTATACACCTGATCCTTCCTCTGTTGAAAGGGCACACGGTTCGTCAGCCGTACACTGACCCTTCCTCTGGGGATCCTCTTTGTTGTCATAACTTGAAACATTTTCTAAAACATCGTTCTGCTCTTTCTTTTCTTTCTTAAAATCTGTTTTCTTTCTCTCTTGTATGAATTACTGGTTTTCTATGTTCAATGATGTTCTGGAACTTCAAGGGATTTCTCTGTAAAACTTGTGAAGATGAAAACTGAATAAAAGCTCTCAAATCTAATCAATTGAATCAAATAATTCTTTCGAATTGAAGCGGAAATGAATAAGGAATCAAATTCTGGAATTCGTTATCTGTTGAAGAAATGAACAGTAACTATCTGTTGAAGAAATGAATAGTAACTATCTGTTGAAGAAATGAACAGTAGGTAACTGTCAACAGACTCTCTAGGAAAACACGAACAAAACTGTCAACAGATATCGCTCGGGGAAAAAAATGGTTGCTGTCAACAGATATGTCTCTGGGTAACAAAGTAACCTTGGTACATGAATTAATGCAACTGCTGACAACAGCTGATGATTACCAAAACAATAGCTGGTGAAGAAACTGATGACTAAATAATACAACAGCTGGTTATGAACTAAACAACAGCTGAACACATACGAAGGCAACAGCTGAGAACCAACAGCCGATGAACAAAGTAACAGCTGATGAACAATAAAACATGCAACAGCTGAATATGAAATAGTGCGACTGCTGATAGCAACTACTGAACGCAAACAATGCGACAACTGAAATCTATACTTAGAATATTTTCAACAAAGAAATATCAGTCGTGGTATAAGAACCAGATTTCAGACTTAACCAGGTGAATGACGATGGTTTTCCTTTGTCTGAAGAATTCAAAATATCTGAAGAAATTTCTGGAAATAATCGAATAAGCTACTTGTAAGCTATTTCGATGGAATTTCTGAAGAAAACTCAAGAATCTACTGGATGAACATCACCAAACCATTTTCTAAAACATTTCTGGATCAAAATACAGTCAAACGCAACTTTCATAAAAACAGAGCATGAACTTTTCTGAACTTTTGAAGAACAGCCGAAGCCATCTTCCTTTCTTTAAAATCTCATATAAACATGCAAACAGAACTGAATATATGCTTTCACTGAGTGAGCAAGAAACAGAGTTTACTTGCCTGAATTTTTGAACACAACCACAGTAGAAATCCATCCAACCAATAACACTCCGATCGTCTCCTTCGAAAAACTTTAAAAGTCTTTTGTTTGGTTTCTTGAGAGAGAGAACCGCTTAAAAGTACTTTGATTTAAAGATAATGATACATGAAGTAGCTAACATCCTATATATATATGATTTGTAAATGCCTAGAGAAGAAACGCATTTAAATCAATATGCCAAAATCTTCTAAAAACGTACTCTGTTTTAAAATAAAATAATGCACATGGAAACCGAACGATTTTAGTTTAAAACAAAAGGATTCGATTGGCTTGCAGTGATTGGCTAAACACCTGCTGAAGCTTGCATTCTAATTATCTTAATATCAACCTAAACCATAATAAAGGCTGATATCTCGTAAACATGAAAAATCTGAATTTAGCTTTTAAATGAAGGAGCTAAATAGTACAAAATCTGAAATTTAGCTCTTAAATGATAAAAATCTAAACAATACATATTTGAAATCTGAAACTCGATTAAATCAAGAGTTAAATAGAATAGTATTGTAATCCCTCAATCTCATAACTTTCTAATTTGTGGCCTCTAAAATATCTGGGCATTACAGTAATGTTCACTGGCTTTTCCGCATAAAAATCTTTTATTGCTCAAGAAAAATAGAGTGACTGAGAATGTGCCTTCAACTGTTAACTCAACTGATTTGCAAACTATTTTAAAACATAACTTTGAAAGGAGTTTATTCAACCCCTTCTGAACTCCAAACTTATCTTTTCGATCCTAACAAGCTATAACTTTGTAAATTAATTGAAAATACGATGTAATGACTATAATATCCTTATTTAGATATATAAAATAATAATACTATTTTTTACGTTATCTTCATTATTTAAATATACTTACATATGAATCAGTATTATATTATAGCTAATATTGTTAGGAACCCTGTAAAACGTTACAACTTTGTAATAGCTGGTTAGGAACGGATTCAGATTGCGGCAGGCGATAAAACATAGCACGGGGACGGGTGCCGTGAGATCTGAATCAGATTAGACAAGGTGCAATACCTCATGTTCTTGAAACTATTGAGAACCAAGAAGACATCAGATTAGATATAAAAACCAAGTGGAAAACATTTGAGTATACTATCTAAGATTTAAAAACGAAGGCTGATGGTTTTAAAATTATGCGATGTAGAAAACAATTAAAATTACGCTGGAATTTGTTTGTGGAAGTTCAGAGCCTTGCTCCTACATCTCCCCTTCTTCCAAATTGGAAGACTTTACTAGAAGACTTTGATCTCACACAAGTGTACAGACCCACTCAGTTGGGACTTACCCACTGTCCAAAGCTGAACTCCTAGACTCTTCTCTCTAGACACCAGCTCGTAGGCTGTGTGAACTCCATCACTCAGAACTTGTTTAACGTCTCTATTCAAAGACTACAAGCACTAAGTTTTACATCTCGTGCCAAGACTCTGTTTGTGTGTTTGGGTGATTCACTCAACTAATCTATTCAGCTCTCGGCTCTCATATATGTTGACGCAGCGGCGGATTCCCATCCCGCTCCCGTGACGTAGCGGAAGTTTAAAATTTGAATAGCCCGGGAACGGTCAATACACAAAATATAATCTAAACATACATAGGATGTTCAGTAAATTACCTCGGGCGACTAAGCGCTTGGCTCCGACCAGTCCACGAAGGAGATGGCTCTTCAACGGTTGAATGGTAGACTAACGCCCAATCCGGTCCACGACCGAATTATCAATTCCTTTGTTGGTCTGCACTATAAAACCAAAAAACGTTCGCGGACGGAATCTCCACACCGAGATGGTCGGAATGAATTCCGGTTGCGGCGGCGGCGATGACTGCGGCGCGGCGGCGGGAGGAGGAGGCGAGAAGGAAAGGAGAGGGGAGCTGAGGGGGAGAGTTGTCAACACAACTTTGTATTAATAAATGAATCCCCCTATTTATAGATTTTTCATGGGATTAAACCAGGTTAATGGGCCCAGGTCAGGCCCAGGCCCATGGAACATTAGTTTCAAGTCCATAGTTGTGGCTTCATCATAATTCCGATCCATGAAAAGATTGGACCGATATTCACAGTTTACAAAACTAAACATTATGATGCGAAAACAATTTTTAGACCACCTAATCCAAATAGCAGTTAGGCCTCATCAGCTCTAAGGAAAGTCATACTTACCCAGCTAATTTTAGGAAGTCACACTTACATCCTTCCTCATACTATACTCAACAAATTGAGTACAATTTCCATACGGGAATTGAGAAACCAGAACTTGTGTGACCATCAATGGTTTAGGGATACAGCTAGCCGTGGGCTCACAACTCTTTGTGACTCCGAAAACATTTTCGGACTTACCCATCATATAATGGTAAAGCATCTAGCAATATCGCCCCATGATCCCCTACGTATCACTGATAGTTCCTGTAAGAACCAGTTGGTCATGATAGCGTACAATACGGTTCTTTCAGCTCATATATCTCGATCGAATCAATGACCATTGGTAAATCGAGAGTCGCTAGAGATTCGATAGCCATGCATACATCTTGGAGATCAAAAAGTGACATCGCATGTGCTACTAGGTAAACCCATTTACCTAAAACACATCTAGTACTCTGGTCAGAGATTTGTCACACTATTATATCATCAGATAACATAGTATATCCATGCACAAGGTCGAGCGATGAATCCTTGATGATGAAGCATCGACTCCTACGTGCATCGGGACCTCACCCAATCCCGCCACCTGATGATCTCAACGGAATCGGTAAACGGGTCAAAGTGAGGCACCTATCATGTAGAGTCTCAATGACGTTTCGAGTATTGAAACTAATCTATACAACCAAGACATTTGACTTAATCCACTCAAAAAATGATAACCACATGGAAATTCTTAACGAGGGTAATTTGATAGATCACCTGGTCACTATCATCTGCATGCTCAGAACATCACTATGTTCCCTACCAATGAAACGTGGTACTTTGCATCGCAGATGCTAGTCTCAAGCTCGGACGGCCCTTATCCTCTTTTGGACGGTACAATCGACTATGAACTCATTTAGAACACACAGTTACTATTAGATGTGTTTCATGATATCCATCAAATCCACTATCACATCTAACATACACTATAGTGCATTCAAAGTCTTTATCCAACAATTGTAATCATAATAATGAAGATGAAGAATGCCATAAATATGCGAATTTCATAAACAAATATTGCTTTATATCGAGTCAACAAGAACCCAAATGCCACAAGTTGGCTAGTTGGGCACCTACTCTAACAATAAAATATGTGAGTGAATCTGTGTGTGCTAAGTATTACAATGAATGAAACTTTAGAATGTTTCCTCACACACTGGGAAATGACTTTGATGATTACGCTCCTCTGATCTGATCATCTACTGCTTCGCTCTCTCTGTTTTCTTCCCTTTTCTTTCACACACATGTCTTCATCAGTTCAGCTTGTATATATAAGGTCTCTAGTCTTATGTTACCATTGACACAATCTCATACTCGTTGAATAGCTTCTGTAAAGTTCCTGACATCCTTGTTGTCCTTTCATCGTACATAGGTTTCTGAGACCATTTAAATCTTTGTACTTGTTCTGAACCTGATGTTGACGTAGCAAATAAGTTTGAACTACTTTAATCCAAACTTCGCATACGCTCATGTTCAAACTGCCTTGTCTGATCTGATTTGTTCTGAGCTGATATCTCCCGAGTTGAATGTGTCACGCCCCGAGACCGAGACTCATGACATCGGCAATATTAAACAATTATAAAAATTGTCAAACATTAAGCCATCATAGCATAGCTCAAACCAGTCTATTAATAATCGAAATATGATCGTTTTTACATCTGAAAATAAATTTAAATAACGGAATGCGGAAGCGAAAAATACATAATCAAACGAAAATCTAAATCTTCACCAGCCCAAGAATTGTTCTTGCTCTTCTTCTTCTGCCTGCTCTTCATTCTTATATGGGCGGAGAAGTAAGGGGTGAGTGTTTGGGGAAACACTCAGCAAGTGGGGGATACCATTCGAGCATACAAAGCATACTTATACATATACTGAATAACGGATCTCATAACAGAGTTTAGACAGAACAGAGCATAGCATAACAGAGCAAAGCATAGCATAACAGATCATAGCATAGCATAGCATAACAGATAGCGTAGCCTGACAGATAACACTGATGATTACTTCGTGTCTATGGTTTACTGATCAGTCCCTAAGTTTTGCTCCTCTAAGGGGTCGAGGCCATTAGTTACACCAAGTAACCCAGAAATCCGAAATATTTCGTAAACCCATATAACGACAGAATCGTGTCTATGGTTTACTGATCAGTCCCTAAGTTTTGCTCCTCTAAGGGGTCGAGGCCATTAGTTACACACAGTAACCCAGAAATCCGAAATATTTCGTAGACCAATATAACGGAAGCAAAAATCAGTGCGAACGGAGTTTGACACGAAACAGAGGTTTGAACAAAAAGGTGCTCGAACAGTAGATGAAACAAAACTGAACTTTCGACTGAATAATATATATATACATATATCAAACGAATATATTACTTAGCAAAAGCCCACTTACCTTAAGTCTAAATTTGCGTAGAAGGTGATCGGTTAGGTGGAGTCTGGACGGTTCCAACGCACAGGAATACTCGGTCTTTGCAAGAACTCTGATGCACGAAGTCTGAAAAAATTGCGTACGAAGCTGGAGCGAAGTCTGTCAGTAACAATTTTTGGAGCACGTCGCAACTTGCGCAGGGTTTTGGCTAAGAATTCTGCTGCTTTTCTGACTGTGAATTTCGAAGTGGTGTGGTATTCTTGCAATCTCAATCGGGTATTTATAGGTGGCGAGGAGGGGGAGTCGAGCGTCCGCCATTAAAGGACTTAAATTCCTCTTTACGTCGTCCGTTACAAAATCAATCAACACAGGCATTGATTTTGGGGAGTAATTCGACCATTAATCCTCTAATCGGCTGTTACAGCTCGTGAATCTGATCCGTAATCGTGTAGAAACTGTGGGAAGTCGCGAGCTAAAGTCTGGAATTTCGTTGGTCAAAGCTGGGTTGACCGTCCAACAGCTGGTTTGACTTTCCTGCGTCTGGTTTAACACACCTCTATATATATACATCTTGAATCTCTCGACTGATGTTCGTCAATCCAGTCAACGTGAACAGTAGGAATCTTACGACTGGTACTCATGTTTCCTTCAACAAACCAGTCGCAACAACCAGACGACATCGTAGCAACTAAACAAAATGACGCCGTCTCACTCCAACAGCTGGTAGCAAATACGTTCGCAACGACTACCAGTCGCAAGGCGCTAAATAACCCAGACGCAAGCTAAACCAAAAGCTGGAAGATTCCTCACGACTGGTACCAGACGCAATCCTCGAAACGCAGCGTTTCAACTTATCTAAACTACGTCGCGTTGCTCCCTCGACTGGTTCCTTAATCCACAGCTGGTCACCCAGTCGCAACATCCAGTCGCAACAATCCAAAACGCGGCGTTTAACTAACTCAAACGACGTCGTAGCGATACACCAGCAGCTGCAGCTACAGTAACTATCTTCCACCAGTCTCAAGCTACAGTACCGTTGACTCGCGTTGATTTTTTTTTTTTTTTTGAAGCTGAATTTTCTGGTTCTCACATCCCTCCCTCCTTAAAAGAAGTTTCGTCCTCGAAACTCTGGTTACTCTGATTATCGAAAAGGTAGGGATATTGGTTTCGCATCTTTTCTTCCATTTCCCACGTGGCTTCTCTTTCGGTGTGGTTGGACCACTGGACCCTGACATAAGGGATCGTTCTTCATCGGAGTACCTGGTCCTTTCTGTCCACGATTCTAATCGGGACTTCTTCATAATTCAGTCCTTGGGTTAGATTTCCTTCCCCAAGAAGTGGCCCTTCATCAAGAACATGACTAGAGTCTGAGATATATCTCCTTAGTTGAGATACATGGAAGACATTATGGATTCTCGACATACTGGGTGGTAAGGCCAGTCTGTAGGCAAGCGTTCCTACTTTCTCCAATATCTCAAAGGGTCCGAAATACCGGGGGTTTAGCTTTCCTGCCTTATCGCATCGGACTACACCTTTCATTGGTGAAACCTTAAGGTACACTTTTTCTCCTACCTCGAATGCCAAAGGTCTTCTCCTTAGATCTGCCCAGCTCTTCTGACGATCCTGGGCCGCCTTCAGTATCTCCTTGATAATGGCTACCTTTTTCACTGTCTCTTGAACGAGCTCAGGTCCAGTGATAGCCTTCTCCCCAACCTCATCCCAATATAGCGGCGATCGACATTTCCGACCATAGAGGGCTTCATATGGTGCCATCCCTATGCTGCTGTGGTAGCTATTGTTGTATGCAAACTCTATTAGGGTAGATGTTCACTCCAATTGCTACCAAAGTCTAACGTGCAAGTCCGCAGCATGTCTTCTAGGGTTTGGATGGTCCTCTCAGTTTGACCATCCGTTTGCGGATGGTAAGCAGTACTGAGAGTAACCTTACTTCCCATGGCTTCTTGGAAGCTCTTCCAGAAACGAGATACGAACCTTGGGTCCCTATCTGACAGAATGCTTGTTGGAACTCCATGCAGCCTGACGATGTTGTCCATGTACAATGAAGCTAACTTGTCCAAGCCGTAGTTCATTCGGACAGATAGAAAGTGCGCGGATTTTGTTAACCTATCCACGATTACCCATATTCCATCGTGGCCTAGTCTTGTCTTCGGTAGACCAACTACAAAGTCCATGGATATGTTTTCCCACTTCCATTCTGGAATTTCTAGTGGTTGTAACAATCCTCCATGTCTTTGATGTTCGGCCTTGACTTGTTGGCATACATGGCATCTTGCAACAAAGTCAGCAACATCTCTTTTCATTCCATTCCACCAAAAGTGTTCCTTCAAATCTCTGTACATCTTTGTACTTCCCGGGTGGATTGAGAATTTGGACTTATGTGCTTCAGACATCACTTCCTGACGGAGGTTATCGACGTCGGGCACACATAGTCGTCCGTTCATCCAAAGGATCCCATCTCGGTCCGTTCAGAAATCAGGCGATTCCCTTTCCTTGATCTGTTC
>KQ987755.1:91466-105938 GCA_001598015.1 Dorcoceras hygrometricum
CCTTGACTTGTTGGCATACATGGCATCTTGCGACAAAGTCAGCAACATCTCTTTTCATTCCATTCCACCAAAAGTGTTCCTTCAAATCTCTGTACATCTTTGTACTTCCCGGGTGGATTGAGAATTTGGACTTATGTGCTTCAGACATCACTTCCTGACGGAGGTTATCGACGTCGGGTACACATAGTCGTCCATTCATCCAAAAGGTTCTTCTTCCGGTTCTTCCTCCCAATCACCATCGAATGGGGCAGGGGCATTGTTGGCTTCTTGGAGGTCGTGGATGGTTTGAAGTAGGCTATCCTTCTCATCCACTAGGGCCTCGATGAGCAAGTGTTGAGCTTGCATCGAGTCTTCGGCTTCGTGGATACGAGCCTGGAACTTTTGGTGGCACTCCACATGGTTTGCTTTAACTAGTTGCTTCTTAACTTTCATCTTCTCAATCTTCTTGGACATGCTCAGTCCTATCTCAGTCAGTCCGGCAATGACCTTATGTGAGGCTTCTAAGGCTACTTGCGTTTCCTTAAGTTCCTTCTTCGTGGCGGCTAATCCCCGTCTCTCAGTGGCTAACTGGGATCTAAGGCGCCTAATTGTGCGGTCTTGGTTATCGAGGGCGATTTGTTTCATGCGGAGGGCAGCCATAGCACGAGTACGAGGAGCAGAGGGGGCCATTCCTAAAGTCTGAGGATATTTCCAAAAATACAAAGTCGTGAGGTTAATCCATAAACAGAAGATACTAACCGATTTGGTTTCCCAACTGGATTATGAACCTGGTGAGCTCTGATACCACTAAAATGTCACGCCCTGAGACCGAGACTCATGACATCGGCAATATTAAACAATTATAAAAATTGTCAAACATTAAGCCATCATAGCATAGCTCAAACCAGTCTATTAATAATCGAAATATGATCGTTTTTACATCTGAAAATAAAATTTAAATAACGGAAGGCGGAAGCGGAAAATACATAAATAAACAGAAATCTGAGTCTTCACCAGCCCCAGAATTGTTCTTGCTCTTCTTCTTCTGCCTGCTCTTCATTCTTATCTGGGCGGAGAAGTAAGGGGTGAGTGTTTGGGGAAACACTCAGCAAGTGGGGGATACCATTCGAGCATACAAAATATACTTATACATAACAGATCTCATAACAGAGCTTAGACAGAACAGAGCATAGCATGATCAGAGAAAAGCATAGCATAACAGAGCATAGCATAGCATAACAGAGCATAGCATAGCATAACAGAGCATAGCATAGCATAACAGAGCATAGCATAGCATAACAGAGCATAGCATAGCATAACAGAGCATAGCATAGCATAACAGAGCATAGCATAGCATAACAGAGCATAGCATAGCATAACAGAGCATAGCATAGCATAACAGAGCATAGCATAGCATAACAGAGCATAGCATAGCGAACAAAAAGGTGCTCGAACAGTAGACGAAACAAAACTGAACTTTCGACTGAATAATATATATATACATATATCAAACGAATATATTACTTAGCAAAAGCCCACTTACCTTAAGTCTAAATTTGCGTAGAAGGTGATCGGTTAGGTGGAGTCTGGACGGTTCCAACGCACAGGAATACTCGGTCTTTGCAAGAACTCTGATGCACGAAGTCTGGAAAAATTGCGTACGAAGCTGGAGCGAAGTCTGTCAGTAACAATTTTTGGAGCACGTCGCAACTTGCGCAGGGTTTTGGCTAAGAATTCTGCTGCTTTTCTGACTATGAATTTCGAAGTGGTGTGGTATTATTGCAATCTCAATCGGGTATTTATAGGTGGCGAGGAGGGGGAGTCGAGCGTCCGCCATTAAAGGACTTAAATTCCTCTTTACGTCGTCCGTTACAAAATCAATCAACGCATGCATTGATTTTGGGGAGTAATTCGACCATTAATCCTCTAATCGGCCATTACAGCTCGTGAATCTGATCCGTAATCGTGTAGAAACTGTGGGAAGTCGCGAGCTAAAGTCTGGAATTTCGTTGGTCAAAGCTGGGTTGACCGTCCAACAGCTGGTTTGACTTTCCTGCGTCTGGTTTAACACACCTCTATATATATACATCTTGAATCTCTCGACTGATGTTCGTCAATCCAGTCGACGTGAACAGTAGGAATCTTACGACTGGTACTCATGTTTCCTTCAACAAACCATTCACAACAACCAGACGACATCGTAGCAACTAAACAAAATGACGCCATCTCACTCCAACAGCTGGTAGCAAATACGTTCGCAACGACTACCAGTCGCAAGGCGCTAAATAACCCAGACGCAAGCTAAACCAAAAGCTGGAAGATTCCTCACGACTAGTACCAGACGCAATCCTCGAAACGCAGCGTTTCAACTTATCTAAACGACGTCGCGTTGCTCCCTCGACTGGTTCCTTAATCCACAGCTGGTCACCCAGTCGCAACATCCAGTCGCAACAATCCAAAACGTGGCGTTTAACTAACTCAAACGACGTCGTAGCGATACACCAGCAGCTGCAGCTACAGTAACTATCTTCCACCAGTCGCAAGCTACAGTACCGTTGACTCGCATTGATTTTTTTTTTTTTTTTTTAGAAGCTGAATTTTCGGGTTCTCACAGAATGCCTTTGAGATAATCTGCTCTGGGAGTTTCTAATCCGATACTTTTTCTGATCTGCTCTTCAATCTTTTTTCTTTCTCTCGGCTGATCTCCTTTCAGTTGTTCGTCTCTTTGATGCACTACGAAGCTCCCTCTAATCTGCTCTTTCTCTAAGCTGCTTCGTTCATCTATGTTTTGCTCTGAGCTATTCCTGTGCTTCTTCTCTAAGCTGTTATTGTCCCTTATATGCTCTAAGGTGATAGAATCTGTGGTGATATTGCTCTGCTGTTCCAGCTTATATCTTCTGAGCTGATCTTGTTCTCTGCTGAGCTGATCTGGTCGACGTCTTGGTTCGTTCAGCTCTCTGCTGAACTCTTTTAAGTTGGTTTCTTCTAAGATTATCTTTATGTCTCTTCTAAGCTGCTCTCCCTGAACGGTTTCTTATGTATTGATCTTTGTTCCAAGAGGATCAGGCTGGATATCATCTGCTGGATCAGTTTGTACATCCCCTACTGGATCAGGTTGGACATCTTCTCAATTGAACTCAGTTCGTCGCTTTTCAGCTTGCATCTATTCTTATCTGCTTCAGCTGAGCCTAAACCCTCAATTAAATCGTTAGATACTAAATAACAAATTTTGGTGTTTATCAAAACTAAGATTACACGGATCCAACAAAAATATCTTTATTATAATTATAATCCATATACCACCATCATTATTGTTGGATTTATGTACGGGTAGTACCAAAGTAGTAACAGATTTTCAAGAAAAATCACAATATCTAGTGCATGATGACAACAAAGTAATAAAGAATATTTCTAAGAAAAAATTTGTTCACCTTGTCGGCTTGGAGAGTAATTCAGATCAACATTAAAAAATAAAAGGGTATAGCTCTTCTTCCTGAAGCCTAGAATTATTATATATGGACTTGTTTGGTCCTACACCAATGACGAGCTTAGGGGAATGAATTTACTATTGTTATTATCGATTATTAGTCCATGTTTACTTGAGTAACATTTGAAAATCCAAATTTCAGACTGCGGAGCAGTTGATTCATACTTTAAAACGTATTCAAAATGAGAAATCTTTCTCTATCAATTAAATAGGAGGGATCAATGTACTGAATTTTTAAATAATAAATTATCTTCCTATCTCGAAAACCAAGGAATCATAAATGAGCTTTCTGCAGCTAAATCACCTCAGCGGAATGGTTTTGTGAGAGAGTAAATCATACTTTATATGAAGTTACGAGAGCTTTGATTGCTGATTGCGGGAATTCTCAAAAAGTTTTGGTGAAGCAATGAACACTACAAGTTATACATAAAACAAATCTATGATTAACAAAGAATCATGGAAAGACACAATAGAGATCTGTAATGGTAAACAACATGATATTTCATATTTCAGGTTGTTTGGATGCAATTCATTTATTCATAATAATGGCAAGCATCATTTAACTGCATTCTATGTCAAATCTGACACATGCATTTTCTTAGGTTATTCAGCTGTCACATTCTTATCGCGTTTTCAATAATAGAATACTGACTGTTGAAGAGTCAATACATGTTGTCTTTGATTAATCAAGTTTTAGTTCAAAGTCTGCTGCTAATATAAATTATTTAAGTAATCGTTTAGAAGCTACTAACCTTAATGAATCAAGTGATGATGAAGTATAGGTTAGGAGATATGCTGACCCTCAATCGATCTGGATACACAAGTAAACCCAACTATGGATAATGTTGAACCCTCATAAGTGGTTCAAGTTGAGGTAGTCCATGAAGATACTAGACCAGAAACTGGTCAAGTAGAGGAAGATCAAGCTGAACCAGAACAGACAACACAACAAGTTTCAGATCCCGTTGGACCTAGTTTCCAGTGGAATAAGAATCATCAAACTGGTCTGGGCATTGGTAACCCTACTGTTCCACTTCGGAAACGAGGCCATATGATGAATGAGTATAGTTCTGCACTCATATATCATATTCAACCTAAGAAGATTGTAGGACCGAGCGCTTGTCGCTTTACCAAAAGCTATAGCTGGTGGTAACGGTGCAACTCCAATATTTTAAACCGTATAGCAACACAAGCGCCACGGTTAGATCGCTCTACCTAGCAGGGGTAATTATTGCACTTCAACAATCCCCCTTCCAATAATTGCACTCCTTGCAATCAATGTGAATCGAACCCGTGACCTTGGCTCTGATACCAATTGTAGGGCCGAGCGCTTGCCGCTTTACCAAAAGCTATAGCTGGTGGTAACGGTGCAACTCCAATCTTTTAAACCGTATAGCAACACAAGAGCCACGGTTCGATCGCCCTACCTAGCAGGGGAAATTATTGCATTCCAACAAAGATAGATGAGACATTAGATGATCAAAGCTGGATAGAAGAAATGCAGGAAGAACTTAGTCAGTTTGAAATCAATAAAGTACGGAAACTAGTTCCTAGGTCAACTAATCAATCTGTGATAGGAACTAAGTGTGTCTATAAGAATAAGCTAAATGAAAATAGGTATAGTTGTAAGACATAAGGTGCACAAGGTTTTTGACAAGAAGAAGGAATATACTTCGATGTGACCTTCACACTTGTAGTCAGATTAGAAACTATTAGAATATTTCTTGCACATGTTGCATACATATTTTAAAGTCTTTCAAATTGATATCAAAAGTGCATTCTTAAATAACATATTATCTGAGGAAATGTATGTTGCACGACCTTCTGACTTCGTAAATCATAATAATCCAGCTTATGTTTATAAGCTGAAAAATGTTTTGTATGGTCTAAAACCAGCACCAAAATCTTGGTATGATACATTGTCCAAATTTTTAATTAATCATGATTTTATTATCAAAACAGTGAATCTATTCAAGTTTTAAGAATGGTCATGTCTTGTTAGTACAGTTTTATGTTTATGATATTATTTTCAGATTCTACTAACTAAAAGTTATGTGAAAAGTTCTCTAAGATGATGCAGGAAAAGTTCGAGATGAACATGATGGGCAAGTTGATGTTTTTACTCGAATTACAAGTTAAAAAACTTGAGAATGGCATATTTATCAATCAAGCTAAATGTACCAAAGAGATTATGAAGAAGTTCAGGATGGAAAGCAGCTCAGCTGCTACCATTAAAATGAGTACGTCCATTAAGCTAGAAGCTTAAACTGTCGTTGAAGTATCTTTGGATCGAGGAATAATATGATCACTGCTTTAAATGAATGCTAGCAGAACACACATCATGTTTGCTATTTGTATGCGTGCTAGATTTCCAAGATGATCCAAAACAGTCTCATTACATTGTTGTTAAACGCATTCTTAAATATCTTAAGGGCAGTCAGAATGTGGGTATCTGATATATCAAAGATTCAAGTTTCAATTCGATTGGGTATTCTGCTGTAGATTACGTAGATTGTAAGATAAATGGTTGTAACACTAGTTGGACTTGTCAATTTTTGGGAGATAGATTGATCTCCCAGTTTAGCAATAATCTGACCCCCATAGCAATGTCAACAACAAAGACAGAGTATCTAGCAGTCGGCAGCTTCTGTGCTCAATTTCTATGGATTCAACAACAATTGAGGGACTATGGACTTGATGTAGGTGAAGCTTCTATTTTATATGATTGTTTCAGTGCAATTGCAATAACTCAATTCGAGGACCAATCACATTGATATAATATATCACTTTACAAGAGACCATATGCTGAAGAAGGACATCTGACTGGAGCATGTGCCAACAGATCAGCAAGTTGCAAACATTTTCACAAAGCCCCTTACCGGATGCTAAGTTTACTTATTTTAGAAGCATTCTTGGTCTATTTGATATGTCTTAAGTTCTGCATGCATTAATTCAGAGGGAAAAATAGTTCAAACCGATAAGCTTTTTTTGTCGCTTGAATGCGTTCATGCTAATGAATTAGCTCAGGCACATATACAGTGCGATCTTATCTTATGTTTGAATAGCTTGTGTTGATTCTGATACATTAAGCTTAATGAACCGTTGCAATTTAATTCTAGTACTGTACATGGTACTATTCCTTAAATGATTTTTGTCTTTTGCACCAAAATAGCAAATCTGATAAGATGTAGTTATTGGAATTCTATATTTTTAGCCGAAAGTGTTCCAACAACTATAAATGAATCTCAAGAAGTCAATAAATCAAATCATGCTACGATCAGAATGATTTGACAAGCATCAGATTGCGTTGAACTACTCCCACTGAGCTGAACTGTCCTGAGCTGATCTCTTTGAGCTGAACTACTATAAGCTGTTCTACTCTAAACTAATCTTTTCTAAACTGATCTTCTCTTATCTAAACTGTTATGCTCTTGAACTGATCTGTTCTTCTCTAAATGGTTCTGTTCTTGAACTGAACTGCTCTTCTAAGCTGTTATTCTCTTGAGCTGATCTGATTCAATTTATATAGCTGAGTTGTCCTTACTCAGCTTAGGATCTGAACAAAACACGTTGTTAGCTCTAGCCTGATCTATTCACTTAGGCTCCGAGCTGATTTTATCTTAGCTTATTTTTTACTTCACCAAAACTTAGAATTTTCATCAAATGAGTAAAGTTATAATTATTCTAACAGGCAAATCAAACAATACCTTATTTTTTTCCAATACTAATCTGTTAGGATTGAGAGGATTAGGAGAGAGTTTAGAGTGACTGGGTTGATTAACTCCTCTTTAAAATTTTATTTCTTTGAAAGATTTGACCGGATAAAACTTAATCCATGAAGAAAGGCTTTCCGGATAAAGTAACTTTCGTTAGGTTATCCGCTTTTCGCAACATTTACTTAGTCCGGTGAAAAAGACTATTTGCGAAAACTTCACCATTTTCAGTTGACAATGGATAATATTCAACGGAAAGCTTAAATGCAAGTGCTGAAATGTAAAAACATCGGATATTTGATTCTGGATGTTCGGAGATTCAATACTGCTACGTCCACCAATTCTTCCGTTTATGAAATAATACACTAGAAGACTTCGATTTATATAACTCCTTGTACAACCCCACTTTATAGCTAGAACTTTATCACTGCCTGGTGCGAAAATTATAGTCCACAACAACTGGCTATATGTACATACACTGATTCAATAGAGAAACTCAACAAGATTCAAGTAACTCGTACCCTCACTGATCCTCTTGCTTAGGTGAATAATAATTTAGCATAGGTTATAGCAAATCAACCTTTGCTCTATAAGATTTTCTTTTCTGATGAACGAAAATGTAAGCTTGCAACTTGTTTCATTCAATATCGTGTTAGTGTCTTCCTTGTTCTTATTTTCATCTTCTTATATAGTATTTCTTGAACATTTGAAAAAGGAAACAATGGCTATAATCCATGTTCTGAAGATCTACTGGTTTGGTCATGATTTCCTTCTTTGTCTTCGTTTTATCAATCTTCAGCATGTCTTGTGCATATATTGTTTTAGCCACGAAAGGAGTGTAGCAATAAATGCTCGTTTAATGCAAACTAAATCTTGCTTATGACACAAGTTTAACTTGGCTGTTGTCCTTTGTTTTTACTTATCATCCGTTTATCTAATTTATCGGTGAAATTCAGCTTCATCTGATTGACCAATCACTACTACAAAAAGGTAATAGACAAGGATAAAATCTGTTGTCTATTTGGAAAATCAACCGTTGTCGAAGCCTGTGTTGTTAAAAGTCCCGGTTAACGACAACAGATTTTGACCATTGTTGTCTGAACATATAACAACGGATTTTATCCGTTGTTGTTTGAATGTATAACGGACAAAATCCATTGTAATTGTTAAAAAAATAAGTAAGTTAAACCGTTGTCGTCTGTGAATTTAAACACGGTTTATTTTATTATCGACAACGTTTTTAAAAAACCGTTATATCAATACGATATTTCATCGATAATACAAATTTGTAGGCTATTAATTTTAATGATACGAATTAAAATTATTTTTTTATATATATACGAATATTTGGAATTTCAATTAATTACACAACAAAAAATATGATGAAATTCTATCCAATTGAACCAGATAATGGAAAATTACAATGTTAATAATCTGTTTTGTCCTACAAATTTCATTACACTTCCCAATGATCTAGCTTTGAAATAAATTCATCCAAACTTTTGCACGTCCTCCGTAGGCCAGAGACGCAACACCTATATCAACAAACAATGGTATCAGTTAACATAATCATAATATATTGTAAGGCGATAAATTCAACATACAAAAGAGCAATGCTTAAACGAGGTATCACATGTTACCTGGTCAATCCAGAACTTGGCAGACTCAAATTGTTTTATCTGGTGAGTATTATGAAATCTATTAGCTCCATCGATAGCCTAGAACATCCAGAAGTTGTAGGTTAATCAGATTAAAAAATTTCTGCCATTACACAGATATTAAGCTAATAAATAAAAACAATGCAAGGTTTAATGATTTTGACATCTGACCTGGTTTAAGTTATACAAGTCGAATACAGCCACTTCCTTCACGAGAATAGAACTCAAGCAGAGCAAAAGATCACGGCTAGCAACAGATTCAAGGGCCCAATATGCTATGCAGATGCATATAATGCTATGATATATTCAACATGATATGTGTACATGCCAAGCCAACAAAAACAACCAAAACAGCATACGGTAACACAGAACAGCTCAGGCATCATCATGTAATACACGGCTTAGCAGTTCAGCACGCACAAGTGTATTCACATGCCTATCTCAAATCATAAGCTCAATCCGTACCTTAACTCCTGAGCAACAAATACCTCAAACAGATCGCACGAGAAGAACAGAACACCAACAACTCACGCTAGACGTCTACTGCTCCTCCAGATCTTGTGGAGAAACTCGACAGAGACAATCGAACAACCACAAAGCTACAACCTGCTCAACCACAGGACATCAGCTCGGGGACAAACTACGACAGAAACAGAACTGGGAGCTACCAGCTCAGCCCAACTCAAACATACACCCCCAAATATGATAACTGGCTCTAAACGAGGCGCAGAACAAGAACTAACACTTACCCGAAGGTGCTACTGGAGCTGAAGAACCAACTAGCCGGAAATCACGAAAAGTCAGTACGCCCTGCCTGCGTCGTGCTCACTTTTCCAGCCAAACAACGTCTCCAAATTCGGTACGGAAAAAAATGATCTTGAGTATAGGAACTCAATGCTACCCGCCGTGCTCCAAGCTGAGACGTCTACCCTCGGCAATTAGAGAAGATAGAGTTCGGTGAATAGTAAGGATTTCGCTACAGGGTAAGGTTCACTCTCTCGAGAGAAAATACGCTAAGTGTTAAGTGAATGACGTACACACGATCAAAGTAAATATATATACTTAAATCCCGTGATCTAATCTACAGTGCCACCGACCAGCTCAGGCATACAGTTCAGCACCCTCCTTACTCCGCTGGCGCACACAAAAACACACGCTTGCTACTCAGATCATGCTCACACATATTACACTCTCAGGATAGCTTACACCCTCAGGACAACTTACATAGATTACGCCTTTTACTCAGATCACGCTCACATAGATTACACTCTCAGGACATCTTACGCCCGCATGACAGCTTACACAGATTACGCTTGCTACTCAGATAACGTTCTGTAACGCCCGGAAAATCCTAATTACGTGAATTGAATGCATGAATAGGAGCAAAACCTTATGTTAATATGATTTGCATGTCATGTATGTGATTATATGATGATTTTATGCTTTACGTGTGCATGTCAACTTACAGTACGATTTGAGACCGGTAAGCGGGGACGAGTCCGGAGACGACCAAATGGAAAATATTTAAATGTTTTAGCTCTTAGACATATTTTAAAGCAAAATATTTTTATTTTATGCACAATTTCCAAGAAAATGAGATTTTATGCACGGTTACCGAGGGGAACCCGTTTTTCGCCTATACGGGCCATTTTTATGACTTTTACTACACTTTTAAATTTGAGAGGCCCTATATTACGAAAATTAAAGGCTTGAAGTCTGAATTTTAAATGTTTTAAGTCTTTTTAATTAAGAGGATGGGCTAGTATATTGATGGGCTTTTATTTCCTTAAATAAAACAAGGTAGAAGGGCTTTTTGTACAATTTTAATTAACCCTTCTCCCTAATTTCGAAAATTACCCTAGCATCTCCTCTCATCAGCCAACTTCAGCCTCCATCCTCCCCAAGGTGACCGAATTCTTGCAAGTTTTGGATTGAAACTCTAAGGTGTGGTCTCCTCCATTGTCCTCCGCTCCGATATCACGTATTTTCACTTCTCTCTCAATCAAGGCATGTTATATTCTTCCTTTTCTCACCATATAGATCATATTACACTGTTTTTACAAAGATTATGCATGGAAATTTCATGTATGCTTCAGATCTCAAAGTTCATGTTCATGATCATGCATGTATTCTTATGGCACCTCACGGTTTTGATCCTTTTTGCATGGCTTCGGTTGATGGGCTGCTTGAGTGGTCTTGGCTCGATGTTAGGTGGTTCATGGCGGTCGTAGGAGTGGCTTTTAGTGGTTCTAAGTGGATATTTAAGGGTCGAACCGTTGGCTTGAAGATTCACACCGTGCAGTGTGTGTAATCTGCATGCGCGATGCGCCTGATTCCCAGGAATCGTGCGACCAGTAGAGTCCATGGTTTGGGCCAAGGTTGGTCTTGTTAGAACCGCCTGGAACTGGGGATGGTCAATCCAGAAGGTCTCCGGCATTTGTGTCCGGAGCAGGGATAACGAACGAGAAGACCAGCAGGTGGTCGCGCGGCGTGCAGTATGGCTGGTATGTCCACTTGCAGCGACCATTTCTCCCTGGTTAGGTCATGGTTTGAGGAAAGGTTGGTCACGTTAGAACCGCCTGGACCTGGGGGTGGTCCAGCCGGAAGGGCTCCGACAGTGGTGGCCTGAGCAGGGAGAACCAATGCAAAAACCAGAGACTGGTCGCGGCGGAAGCTTGTGCAGGAGAGTGTATTTTAGGTTTAGGGTTTGTTTTGATTGGTTCGGTCTAACTGAACCGGTTCGGCTGGTTCGGTTGGACCGGATCGGTTCTTCGACTCTCGAGTCAACTATTTTAAGTCTGGTCCGATTTATTTTATTTTTGGGCCGGGTTATTTTATTTTTAAAGTCTGAGTCATTTTTATTGGGTCAAGTCGACTTTTTAAGTTGAAATTTCGTTTTTGGTCAAATGACTTCGGGTCAATGATTTTAAGTCAAAATCTATTTTTAAGTTGCTGGAATTTTTAATTAAATTGGGTTTTTAGCCAAATTAGTGGATTTGGGCCGATATTTATTTTAATGAGTTTTAAGCCTGTTTTAACGATGTTGGGCCGAGTCCTTCAAATGTTTTAAAGAGGGTTGTTCTTAGTTGTTGGGCCGAGATGAATTGGGCTTAGTATTGTTTTAAGTTTGATTTGAGGATTTGGGCTTAGAATTAGTGGGCCAGTCGCTTGAGCCAGTCCTCGACCGGGCCAAGGAAAAATAATGCATAGGCCCATGAATATATATTTAATTATTTATGTATTATGTTATCTATTTAAGTATGAAAAATTTTAAGGAAATTAAATATATATTAATGGGCCAAGATTTTTAAGTTGCATAATTTTTATGAAGCGCATGCATCATGAAAGTTTAAGTTACGTTAAGGCGTGAATGAAAAATATTTTGAGGAATTGAATTGATGTGGAGCAAAGTAATGATGGGAGTTAGCCGGGTAGCCGGGCCCGGGGATCCCCTGTAGATTGATCAATCGAATTAATGGCTCTCACTTCATGGATACGACTCGCATGTTCTTTTAAGTTATGTTATGTTTATGCTATGCCTTAACATATATGTTATGTAATGAATGATGTACGACTACTGTATGAATTAATGTTTAAGCTCTTTTAAGCACGTATATCATGAAAATTATGTTCCTATACTTATGTGCCTGTATGTGGTTTTATTATATATACCTTGTTATTAGCGGATATAGCATGTTGGGCCTTTAGGCTCACTAGGTTTATACAGGTGAGCATGATGATGTTGATGAGATTACCCCGACCGGCGGTGAGGACGTCTGATGCTCCGCTGCGGCTGTTACCCCGTGACCACTCAGTTACTTTATGTCATTTGCTTTTAAACATGTTCAGTTTTCCGCAAACAGTTTTTGAATACTCTGATTTGTATGTTAGCTCGTGAGACGTGTATTGAGGATTTTTGCAGTCGTTTTAACGAATGTTGAGATGTTATATTTAATGCTTAAGTTATGGTTTTTATTTCTAGCTTTCATTAAATGTCTATTCCACGTCGGCTTTCAAAAAAAAAATTAGAGGTTTAGTATGTTTCAACTTGGTATCAGAGCGGTGGTTCTGGTAGGGTACTAGCCTGCTGCGTGGAGCTCGGAAGTCGCACTGCCAGTCTGTGAGTTTTATTTTACGATTTATGTTTATGTTTCATGCTACATGTTATCTTTGCATGTTTAGTTTACCTTAGATTTTAAGGGTTAGACGCCTAGTCATGCACGTAGATTTACGTTATAAGGTTTTGGTGTACCAGAACAATGCCTCCCCGTCGCTACAGAGAGCAGCAGCAGGATGATGACTTGCCTCCTCCTCCACCATCCCAGATGACGGCGTTTGAGAGGGCTAACGTGGAGATGTTAGCCGGGATCACTAGACTATTGGAGCGTCAGACGGAGCGACCCGGGAAGTCGCATGAGGAAGATATCGCAGAGAGGTTCCGTAAGCAGGGACCTAAGGAGTTTTCTGGCACTACAGATCCGCTCGTTTCTGAGGAGTGGATCCGATCCATGGAGACTATCTATGATTTCATGGGTCTGACAGACACCGACAAGGTCCGTTGTGCGATTTTTATGCTGAAGGCAGATGCCGCTCTTTGGTGGAAAGGCACAGTGGTTGGGCTACATCTGGAGAGCTTGACCTGGGGAGAGTTCAAGAAGGTTTTCTTTCAGAAGTACTTTACAGTGGATGCCCGAAGCCAGCTGATTCGAGAGTTTATGAGTCTCCGGCAGGGATACAAATCTTTTGCAGAGTATGTTCAGTAGTTTGAGCGGGGATGTCCCTTTGTACCCGCGATTGCCACCATAGAGAGTGAGAAGCTGAGGCAGTTCACTGATGGACTGCGACCTGACATCTGCCACGATGTCAACATGGCGGACGTGGAAACCTATATGGCGGCAGTGAACAGGGTTTACCGGTCCGAGAGGGGCCGAAAGGACATGAGGGAGGACTATCAGAGGAAGAGGTAGTTTCAGCCGCCTGTCAGAGGCCAGTCTTCGCATCCACCAGCGAAAAAACCATTCGAGGGGCATTCTAAGGGCCCAACTCAGCAGGGACAACAGCAGTATCGACCACAGGGCCAGCAGAGGCCACAGCAGCAGGGGGCCAGCGCCCCTAAGCCCGGAGGATATCAGACCTGCAAGGAATGCAATAAGCAGCATCCCGGACCGTGCATGGCAGGATCAGGAAAGTGCTATCATTGCAAGGAACCGGGACACGTTTCCAAGGATTGCCCGAAGAAGAGATAGGCCACGGGTCGTGTCTTCGTGATGCAGACAGAGGAGGCAGACCTAGACACTACCTTACTTACGGGTATTTCTCTTTAAGGTTTCCGTCATTTCTGTGATCTGTAAGTTTAGTATTTGTTGTAAATAGATTGCATGCTGAGTAGAACACTACTAGGAGATTCATGCCTTAGACTGTTGAACTTAGTGGAACTGTACTTCTATGCGATCATGGACAGTAGGGCTAGCTAACCTAGAATATGTGCTAGGCATCTGAAACTACTGTTGAGACCTAGTTTAACTGTAAGCGCGTGCCTGTGTGTTGTGTCCGTTTCAGGCGAGATTCGTGTGCTTGGTGTTACTACCCTTGCATTATTAGACTCAGGGGCGACTCACTCGTTTATTTCGAGTAC